>ML433504.1:85124-111229 GCA_005239525.1 Nicotiana knightiana
CCCCCCACCTTTGTCTTAAAATTAATTATTCTGCTTATTTGCCCAATTTTGTCCTTTATCTTTATTTAGACTAATTCATATAATTCGAGTTCGTCCGGGACCCACAGTTGTGGACCTCGAGGAGTACCTAACACCTTATCCTCGAGGTAATTTGAGCCGTTACCCGATCTTTTGGTGACACATACTGGTTAAACTAGAGTTATTTGCAAATAGATTCCCTAACGCACCTCAAACCCATTAGGTGGAGACTCTCTCTTTTAACACCCTTCCTTAAAAATAGTTGTCACGTGTCAAAATCCGATTTTGCGAGAAAAAGGTGCACGATAGCATGGCAACTCTGCTGGGGATTTTTAGGCTCTTACCGTTGCGAACTTGGCCTACATGAATTAGACTTCTCTGATGAGCGTGCCTTTATTATTTTGATATTACATGAATATTCCTCTCCCATTTCCCCTTTTATTGCTACATGCACACCCGTTTTCCTATTTTCCCTTTATGTGAATTCGTATTAATATGCAAATCTTCTCTCCTTATTTTCTAGTCATGTTCACGTGCTCCAAATCATTTTTTAATTTTCTATATCATGTATTTCCCCATCCCTACCCTTTGTTTGCTTTATTTCAATTCTTTCACAATACTCAAACTAACTTCTTCCTTGTTTTTCTTTCTTTTTATGTCTTTCATTTCATTTAATACTGCATTTACCGCCTTTATCATGCAAAATACTTGACAACGTGTTGTTTTATCTTTACATAAAGCATGATCCACATCATATTCCACTCATGCGTGATTAATACCATAACGGCACTTCATGAGCGTCTGCGCTCTTCCTAAATCACCCTTTTAATTATTAATGTGTAAATAGTCGAATTCGGAGGGGGAATGGCTAACTTTATTTGTTTTGCATACATGAGGCACGAAGTCCCCAGGTTCGACATGGTTTGAAGTATCCCACCTTTGTTACTAGATTGGTGGGAAAATCTCTCAAGTGACAAAAACCACGTGAAAAGAGTCTTGGGAATTTCCTTTCCTTGTTAGATATTCAGCTAAACAATGTACTGATTGAGGCCGCTACTATGTTCTGGGATGAGCATAGGTTCGTTTTACGTTTTGGTGATATAGAAATGACTCCCCTTCTAGAGGAAATAGGAGGCTTTGCTGGGCTCCCATGGGATAGCCTTGGTTTGTTGGTACCGGAAAATCGTACTTCTCGAGGCTTTCTAAAAATGATGGGTTTCAGAAAGAATGATGAATTAGTCTGTCTGAAGAAATCTTACATACCATTCGATTTCCTTACATAGGAGGCTTGACGAGTGTTATGGTCACAACAAGTCCTATCGCCTTTATCATGATGAGTTTGCCATCATTTCTCTGTATTGGACTCACCGTCAGGTTTTTGTATTCATTGTCTATTTTCTGGGGATGCTGGTATTCCCAATACAAGGAGAAAGGATCCACACTGGCCTAACTATGATCACTAAGACCCTAATAGAAGGAATTGAGGGGCAGACTTACACTATTGTCTCAATGATCGTGGCTGAGATGTACCGAGCCTTAGACCGTTGCAAGAAAGGATATGCATTTTGAGGGTTTCAATATGTTGCTTCAAATATGGCTGTTGGAACACCTTCAGAGAGGACAATATTGTCAAGAATTTTCGCGACGACCATGGAATGACCACATAGCTTATCAGCATCCGAAGATCATGAATTTTATCCCGGACAGGTTTGCACAACCGGGAAACACTGTGTGCTAGGTACACTTCTTTAGCAATTTGACTGATGACAAGATCCATCGGATGTTCGAGTGGTCCCCAAGTAGTGAGTTCATCATCAGGTCAAGAGATGTTCCTCATCTAGTGCTAATCGAATTGAGGGGGATCTATCCTTATGCTCTTATCAGAGTTATGAGGCAAGCTGGGAGAAAACGGGTTATACCACAAGTTTCCAAAATGGTTCATGACAAAGCATACTTCCAAAGGAATGCCATTCCATTCAAGTTCGAGGCACATCACACATGGCATCAAAAGATCATTGTGGAGAGAGATACTATCGAGCCAGACCGATATTATGCCTGCCATATGTACTTCTACCCATCATGGTTGGTCGATGACATAGAGAGAGAAGTCAAGCCAGGGGTTGATTTGAGGAATAGCGTCATAGACGACGACGCTTAAGCACAAGTCAAATACATAAGGTTGCACAAAAGGGTCTTCGAGTCTGAAGCCAAGAATTTGGAACAATATAAAGTGGACATGGAAGCAATCAACGAATGGAAGGGAATCACTACTAAATCAACAGAAAGGTTGGAGTATTTGGAGCAGGGTTTGATGGAACTTGAGGGAAAGATGAGGAAAAGGGTCTCGGATTGTCAGAACGCAGAGGGCAATAATGGAGGGCATCTAACAAGGGCATATCTGTTGTTGGACGTGCACAACTGGTGAATCTGATTGATGGGGCTAAGAAGGCCAAGCTTGGAGAAGGTCCCTTTGGGACCGAGTAGATTAGAATTAATATTTACTTATTTTAGATTCATTTTAGAATTCGATTGTAATAAGGCAAATGTCACTAGTGGCTCTTTATAATTAATGTTGTTTTAGTATGGATTCGGTCCGTTTATTATACTAGTGAAATGATTCAGTTATCGGCATTGAGTTTTCTCAAAATCTATATGTCGTTAGGCCTACCTCGGGCACAATGACGTCCCCCAAATTAGGACGCGAACTTATAATTTCGCAATACGTGTTTAAATACTGCAAATATCCTTCTAATATTTCCTATTGACTTGTTTACCTTTTGCTTTTCTTCTTTATTTGTTTATTCCCATCCTCTAAGGTTGATTCGTGCATACAGGCATCATCGGCATATCATACCAGATCTAGAGGTCCTTAACCTCCTCCTCCTCCAAGTTATTCTAAGAACAAAGGAAAGGCTAAGATGGACGATGAAAGTGGTATCAGGAAAGACAATGCTACACATGCAGAGAATGTCAAAACTTCGGACAGTTGAAGTACTCCGGCGCAGAATGACTTGGTTTTGCAGTTAGAGAAAAAGATACTGGAGTTACAAGGGGAATTTGAGCAGGTCCGTAACTTGGAAAACCTCTCCCTCACCTTGAATGTCACAGACATCAACCAACAAAATGCCCAAAACCCAATACCTCCTCAAAACACACAAAACTAGTACCCGCAAAATCCTCCCGCACCTCATCAATACGCCATGCCTCCCCAAAATCCTAATCCTCCACCAGTACCAACTCCTCCACAGCACAAACACCATCCAACCCAGTACCCACAAACTACCACCTACCACACTCCTCAAAACACACAAAACTAGTACCCGCAAAATCCTCCCGCACCTCATCAATACGCCATGCCTCCCCAAAATCCTAATCCTCCACCAGTACCAACTCCTCCACAGCACAAACACCATCCAACCCAGTACCCACAAACTACCACCTACCACACTCCTCAAAACACACCACAGCCTACCCCTGATCCCTAGAACTCAACCATGATCACCATTGCACCTAAATACCTGGAGTCCACCAAAGTAACTCCATATACGTAGAAACCATACCCCACACTTCAAAACAAATCCCGTACACACCAGAATCCACTGAGAAGGACCTGCTCATCAAGAACATGAAGGAGGAACTTAAGAAGCTTACAAGTCGAGTCCAAGGTGTAGAAGGTGGTAAAGGCATCAAAGGTTTGAACTATGAGGATTTGTGCATTTAGTCGGATGTAGAACTGCCAGAGGGTTATAAACCTCCTAAGTTCGAAATGTTCGATGGAACAGGTGATCCAAAGGTGCATCTGAGGACGTATTGCGACAAACTCGCAGGGGTTGGTAAAGATGAAAGAATCCGCATGAAGTTATTCATGAGGACCCTCACTGGAGACGCCCTATCCTGGTATATCAGTAAAAATCCAAAGAAGTGCATTAACTGGGTAAGCATGGCGTCAGATTTCATAGATCGGTTCAGATTCAATACAGAGAATGCACCAGATGTCTTCTATATCCAGAATCTTAAGAAGAAGCCAGCAGTTTCTTTCCGCGAGTATGCTACTCGGTGGAGATCAGAAGCTGCGAAAGTAAGGCCAGCATTGGAAGAAGAACAAATGAACAAATTCTTTGTCCACGTCTAGGATCCGCAATATTATGAGAGGTTAATGGCTATTGAGAATCATAAATTCTCCGACATCATCAAATTGGGAGAAAGAATAGAAGAGGGAATCAAAAGCGGGAGAGTAACGAATTTCGAGGCATTAAAAGCTACGAACAAAGCCTTGCAGTCAGGAGGCATATCCAAAAAGAAGGAAGTAGGGGTTGTGATTGTAGCCCAAGGTCCGAAGTCTCCTCTCACATACCAAACACCTCAACCCACATATCATCCTTCACCTACCAGATATCCACAACCCGCCACCGCTTACCATACTTATAACACCCATCCAGCATATTACCACTTACCACCAGCCCGTCAATACTATCAAAATCCTAGACCAAATTTTGACTGCAGACCACCCAGACAATATACCCTTATTGTTGAACCCATAGACTAGTTGTGTGAGAGATTGAAAGTTTCTAGTTATGTCACTCTCATTCCCGTTGTTTCCATGGAAAATTCCTCTCAGTGGATCAATCCAAACAAGACATGTGCCTACTACTCGGGCATGAAAGGTTACACTATTGACGAATGTCGCCCTCTGAAGGACAAGATCCAGATGCTGATTGATACCAAAGTTATACAGGTGAAGGAGACTGCACCTAATGTCCACAATAATCCCCTCCCGGATCATAGGGGAGAGGGGGTGAATGTGATAGAAACTGATGAAGAATGAAGAATGGGACCCGGAGGGGTCAATTGGACTCATTCGAGAAGGAAATGATCCCAAAATGCCTCCAGTCACTCTCACAATTATCGTGGTACAGATAAAGTCACCGATTGAGGTTAAGGTAGCCGCTCCAACTCTATTCAAGGTTGAAGTAACAACACCTTCAGCCACGTCTGCTCCATTTGAAGTAGAAGTGACTGTGCCATTCATTGTAACGGTAGCACCCACACCATCCTTTAATTCCAATATTGTACCCTGGGACTACACCGTAGAAGCAAGAAGGAAAGGAAAGGGGAAAATGGAAGAAATTGGTGCATCGCAAGGGATGACCAGAACTAGTAGGGTTTACACGCCTGAGCATTTTGGGGGAACAAGTAAAGAATCCGCTTCCAAAAAAAACTATCATCGAAATCGATCTGGATGATATTTGGAGAAAGGTGCAAGCGAGAGAGTGTTCTATGGTTGATCATCTGAACAAAACCCCTGCTTAGATATCCATTTTATCACTACTGCAAAATTTTGAAGCACATAGGAATGCATTGATGAAGGTATTGAATGAGGCTTATGTACCCAACAACATTACTAGTGGGGAGATGGCTAACATGGTAGGACAATTATTGGAAAGCCATAAGATGACTTTCCATGAAGATGAATTGTCGCCGCAAGGGTTAAGTCACAACAGGGCGCTCCATATCACAGTGCAGTGCGAAGATACATTTATTGTCAGGGTCTTGATAGATGGGGGTTCAAGTCTCAACATCTGTCCGCTGACTACTTTGAAGAGATTGGGTAAAGGTTTGCATGAGATACGAGGAGGAACTATGAACATAAAAGCATTTGATGGGTCTCAAAGGGCCACGATCGGAGAAACCAACCTCTATTTACAAATGGTCCCAACTTGGTTTGATGTTGAATTCCAAGTGATCGACATATCTGCCTCATACAATCTGCTATTGGGATGACCCTGGATACACGCTGCTGGTTCTGTAGTGTTTACTCTGCATCAGGCTTCCATCAGGCCGATATGATGTGGGGATCTGAAGAAGACAAAGTGCTAGCTGGTTTGAGGAATCTATTATTGGAAGATGAAGACATGGACTGCAGTGTAATAGTTGAGGAGGAGGAGGAGGAAGGCCTCGTCATCCAGATAGTGGATAAGGGAGTTTTTCTTAAGAACTGGACAGCCTCGCCATCAAGGGCCCGTCGAGTTCCGGGGTAGCCTGGCTGCTAAGGTCATTTATATGAGTATTTTTAAAACATTTTCAATATCTTGTTTTGAAACATTTGTTTGAATCATTAAAATCGCTTTTTGTTTGACATCTTGATACTTATCAATGGTTTGCTATTTTATTATTTATTATTATCTTCTACATTTTTCTCTCTAGAACATTACTATTTCTTATCTTGATGAATTGAAAACTGTGACATGTAATGAGACAAAGCAACATAAGGATAGTGACGCGGAAGAAATAGAAAAAGAGGATATAATACCTGAGGAAATTGTTAGAGAAATTGAGAATTTTGAGAACAAGCCTAAGTCCAACCTAAACGAAACTGAGATAGTCAACTTGGGAGATTCCAAAATAGTCAAAGAAACTCGCATAAGCATTCACCTGTCGCCATCAGAGAAAGAATAATACACCCGTTTCCTGAAAGAATATGAAGACATTTTTGCATGGTCTTATGATGACATGACTAGTTTGAGCACATCAATAGTGGCTCATAAACTATCTACCAACCCAATGTGTCCGCTAGGCATAGAACGACAAAAAACAAGGCAACTTGGCAAACACACACGATGGAAATGCCTTGATGACACAAGATATTTTTCAAGACATGCCAAATCCAATAAATGTGGGCAGAGATATATATGAAGAGGGAGAGGAAGATGAAATTTTGAATCAATGCCGAGCAGAGGCAGCAAGAAAAGGTGATTTATCACCTACGCATAGCGGAAAAAGTAAGAAGTCTCATACAAGGAAAAAAAAGTTGGGATGACAAGGTGAATGAAGATGCAAACATAAGGCGACTTCCAATGAGAGTTGCCAAACTAAAACAGGTTGCCCCAAATACATCCATAAAGTCCAATCGTTCAAAAAAGAAAGCATGAATTTTAAAGACATTTTGGAGAGGGCTGATGAAGAAGACAAGATTCTACAAGTTTAAGATTTCACAAGATTACGGAAGAAAGAGCAACATTTTTATTTCTAAATCTTTATATTTTATCATCACATTAGCATTAATCATTTGTAATATCATCAAAGAGTATGTTATAAACTCTGTGATGATCATAGAATAGTTAGTGCTCTTTAGTTCGTACTTTTTACATGCATGTTAGTGGGTGAGACTATTTTATGCCTCTATAGGATTAGTAAAGTAAGGTTTAGCCAAGTAGTTTGTTTGCCAAGGTCCTATGCCTTTGGGAAGATAGCCAAACGGCTATGAGATTATATTCCCTCGTGAGAGTTTGCCGGCAGCTACACCATGATCCTCTACATGAGGCTGCCATCATAAGGCAGCACAGATGAGTGATTATATAGCTAAGGCATAGAGGCAAGACTACCGGTACTATTGTCCCCCTTATTTGTACTCTTCCTATGTGGGTCTTTTTCTTTTTATTATTAATAAAACTAGCCCTAGGCACCTCGCCTAGTGGATTTGCTTAAAAAAAACCAAATGTGTTTTCCAGTAAAGCAGAAGCTTAGAAAATTCAAGCCGGATATGAGTTTGAAAATCAAAGAAGAATTCACCAAGCAGATCAAAGCTAAGGTTCTCAGAGTGGTTGAATACCTAACTTGGTTGGTTAACATCGTGCCAATTCCGAAGAAGGATGGGAAAGTCAGAGTATGCGTCGATTATCGGGATCTAAACAGAGCAAGTCCCAAAGATGATTTTCCACTACCCAACATACACATACTGATCGACAACTGCGCCAAGAATGAACTCCAATCCTTTGTGGATTTATTCGTTGTATATCATCAGATTTGGATGGATGAAGAGGATGCCGAGAAAATAGCTTTTATTACACCATGGGGGGTGTACTGCGATAAAATGATTCTGTTTGGTCTGAAGAATGCTGGGGCCACTTATATGAGAGTCATGACAACTATTTTTCACGACATGATACATAAGGAGATAGAGGTATATGTGGATGACATCATTATCAAATCCAAGAAGGGCACAGATCACATAGCAGATTTGAGGAAATTCTTTGATCGTCTTCGGAGGAACAATTTGAAATTGAATCCCGCAAAATGTGCCTTCGGCGTCCCCGCCGGAAAGTTGTTAGGATTCATTGTCAGCCACTAAGGAATTAAGCTAGACCCCTCAAAGGTCAAGGCTATCTAGGAGTTGCCGCCTCCAAAGAACAAGAAAGACGTGATGAGTTTCTTGGGGCGTCTCAATTATATAAGACGCTTCATAGCACAATCAACCGTGATATGTGAGCTGATTTTCAAAATGTTAAAGAAGGATGCCGCAACCAGTTGGACTGAAGACTGTCAGAAAGCTTTTGACAAAATCAAAGAATATTTGTCCACACCGGCAGTCCTGGTCCCGCCAGAACCTGGTAGACCATTGCTATGCTATCTCTCCGTACTAGATGGGGCTTTCGGTTGTGTCTTGGGACAACACGACGAGACAGGAAGGAAAGAACAGGCCATATATTATCTGAGTAAGAAGTTCACACCCTTCGAAGCACGGTATTCTTTGCTGGAACTCACATGTTGTGCTTTGACATGGATAGCCCAGAAACTAAGGCACTATTTTTGTGCCTATACCACATATCTCACAGCAAGGATGGATCATTTGAAGTACATCTTCCAGAAACCCATGCCTACAGGGAAGCTGGCAAAATGGCAGATATTGTTGAGTGAATTTGACATCGTCTATGTGACTCAGAAGGCAGTTAAAGGAAAAGCATTAGCGGATCATCTTGCATAAAATCCTGTAAGAGGAGAATACGAACCGCTAAAAACGTATTTTCCTGATGAAGAAGTATCATTCATAGGAAATGATATCGCCGAAGCCTACGATGGTTGGGGAATGTTTTTCGATGGAGCCACGAATTTCAAAAGAGTGGGTATTGGAGCAGTTTTGGTATCAGAGACAGGTCAACATTATCCGGTATCTGTGAAACTCAGATTTTCGTGCACCAATAATATGGCAGAATATGAGGCTTGCATATTGGGGCTCAATTTGGCCGTTGACATGAATATCCAGGAATTACTGGTAATTGGTGATTCAGATCTTCTGGTACATCAGGTGCAGGGAGAGTGCGATACAAAGAATACCAAGATATTACCATATGTATATCATGTGCAAGAGATGATGAAGAGGTTCAAAAAGACAAAATTCAGACATGTCTAGAGAATCCATAATGAGTTCGCAGATGCACTGGCCACTTTGTCCTCTATGATACAACATCCGGACAAGAATTTCATCGACCCTATTCCGGTAACGATTCATAATCAGCCAGCTTATTATGCTCATGTTGAAGAAGAAACAGATGGGAATCCATGGTTCCATGATATCAAGGAGTACTTGGCAAAAGGAGAGTACCCAGAGCATGCAAATCATACTCAGAAACGCACGCTCCGAAGATTGTCCAACCATTTCTTCCAAAGTGGAGGAATTCTGTAAAGAAGGACTCCAGACCTAGGTTATTACGGTGTTTTGACGCCAAGGAAGCTTCCAAACTGCTCGAGGAGATACACGCTGGAACTTAAAAACCACACATGAATGGTTTTGTTTTAGCCAAGAAGATACTGAGAGCATGATATTTTGGATGACTATGGAAACAGACTGCATCAGGTATGTCCAGAAATTTCATCAGTGCCAAATACGTGCAGATATGATACGGGTGCCGCCAAATGAACTCAATGCAACAAGTGCACCTTCTTTTGCCGCTTGGGGAATGGATGTCATTGGACCTATCGAGCCTTCCTCTTCAAACGGGAACAGATTCATTCTAGTAGCCACATACTACTTCACAAAATGTGGTTGAAGCTGCATCTTACAAAGCCGTAACCAAGAAAGTCGTCGCAAATTTTGTGAGAGATCGTATTGTTTGCCGATTCGGGGTGACGGAATACATCATCACTCACAACGCCGCCAATCTCAACAGTGACTTAATGAAAGCTATGTGTGAAACCTTCAAAATCAAGCATAAGAATTCCACAGCATACCGGCCTCAAATGAATGGAGTCGTGGAGGCCGCCAACAAGAATATCAAGAAGATATTGAGGAAGATGGTAGAAAACCACAATCAATGGCACGAGAAGTTACCATTTGCCTTATTGGGGTACCATACCACAGTCCGCACATCAACCGGGGCAACTCCTTATTTACTGGTCTACGGTACTGAAGCTATCATTCCCGCCGAGGTCGAAATTCCTTCCTTAAGAATTATACAAGAAGTTGAACCCAGTGATGCAGAATGGATAAGAAGTATCTACGAGAAATTATCTCTCATAAATGGGAAAAGAATGAACACAGTGTGTCATGGTCAACTTTATCAGAACAGAATGTCCAGAGCTTTCAACAAAAGGGCCAAACCTAGACAGTTTGCCCGGGGAAGCTGGTGCTGAAACGGAACATTCCGCATCAGGATGAATCCAACGGGAAATGTTTTCCCAATTGGCAAGGGCCCTACATGGTTCACACGGTACTAACAGGAGGAGAATTCATACTCGCAGAAAGAGACAGAGAGATTTGGCCAAAGCCTATCAATTCAGACGCGGTCAAAAGATATTATGTTTAGAATGTTTGCATTTCTCCATTTGGTGTAATTAAACTACGCTTGACCTGATTCCTGTTTAATAGGGGATATGTAGGCATCCCTGTGGATTCGGTCATAATTCAATAAAATCTTCATTTTTCCCACTACCAGAAACTGGGGCAGGACCCTCAAAATTCCGGAGCAAGTCCAGCCAACGTCATCATATGCAGAACGTTCAGAGAATCGCCTAAGTAAACTGGGGCAGAAAAGCGTGGAAGTCGCAATGTTTCTAAAGTTTCATAGTCATTGGTTCATCCAATTTACTTGATATTACATATTTTCTAAATAACTACATTCACCATATGCACGCACATTTTTTGAAAACCTTATCTTATGAAACATCCAGATGCTACCCGTGGTAACTCAAGCAGGATTTCGATACAAGAGCAAAGCAAAGCAGGCAGGCGGAGACACGAACCAACCTTCCCCGCAAAACTCACGATTTTTCGTTGGATGCAGGCACAATGAATATAACCAGGATATTCACAAATACGTACACGCGTCAAAATCACTATCTTCATAACGACAAAGTTGCAAAATGCAAACACATCTCCAGCTAAGAAATCCTCCTCAATTGCATAAGGCTAAACAATGCCTTCCCTTGCATGAGACTAATCATTGTCTCCGTCTTGCATAAGGCTAAGCCCTGCCTCCTCAATTGCATAAGGCTAAGCACTGTCTTCCCTTGCATGAGACTAAGCATTGTCTCCATTCTTGCATGAGGCTAAGACATGCCTCCTCAATTGCATAAGGCTAAGCAATGCCTTCCCTTGCATGAGACTAAGCATTATCTCCATTCTTGCATGAGGCTAAGCCCTGCCTCCTCAATCGCATGAGTCTAAACATTGTCTCTACTTTCATAACCATGAATGCTATGCTATTTGAAACCTTTCACTATTCTCTACCCCGGGGCTAATCTCTACCCCCGATCTTGCACAAGACTAAGCTCTGTCTTGTCTCACTCCACATAACCAAGCATCATGTCTTTGCATCTCATGGGCTGAAATATCGCCATTTTGTCCAAAGGCTTCATAGTCCGAAGGCATCATCCTCATAGCTGGAAGACACCATGCCATGACCTGAGGATCTCTCAATATCGCACATAATTATTCAAAGGCGTCATGGTTCAGAGGCACCATCGTCATGGCCCGAGAACATCATTTCATGGCCTGCGAATCCCATGATTCATGGCCCGGGACGTCATGGTCTAAGGACGTCATCCTCACTATCCAAAGATGATCTCCATGGTCCAAAGGGAATTTGCATCATGTTTAAATTCTCGCAATAATCCATATATATTTGCATGCATCGTGTTTTAAGTTTTGCAGGTGATCCAGGAAGTAATTGTTATCCTAATGGGAGCAATCTTCACTCTAGTTTCCATACAACGTTCATATCCTGCAATTATTTCAAACATAACCAAGCATCGTCCATTACCCATTCCCATCTAACAACCGTTCATATATCCATAACCATTGCAAGGTATATCCAACCACAATGTCTATCCAGAAAAAGCTTGTTTGTTCCTATAACAACTCCATCGGCTTATTCCACCATTAGATCCAGAACTACATACGACCTGATTCCCGTAAAACCAGGGATAAGTAGGCAATTCAGAAATCGGAGTTCGGCCTATACTTTTAAAATCCTCCATTCAGCCAAAATCGGTCATCCTTTCTTTACCCGACAACTCTTTCATCATTCCCGGGTAAAGAATGACAGTTGTTGATAACCAATTATATATATATAAAAAATCAAAATAGTACATATGCGTCATCATTTAGCTTATAAGCATATACAAGTATTTTTTATAATTTTTAAAACCTAAAAATTGATTTTCTTGCATTTAAATTACTTGAATGTTTATCAATTACTGCTTCAATTATTTTGTGATGACTTAATTACCTAAAATTATCATTTTCATCCATAATACATGTTTCATATATCCTTACTTTATTTTTATATAATTACATTAGTATTTTTAGGCCATCTGCACAAACTTGCAATAATAGCCTATATTTTACAACTTTACTGCATTTGTCATTTTTATTCAAGGATAAAATAATAATTTATATTTTTATAATCTTATAATATTGTTTTAAAATATTAATTTCCATAAATAGCATTTTTACAATTTATTTAATTGTTTTATTAAATTATTTTTTCCTTAATCTCCTATCTTAAAATTTGGCCCAAAAATTGGGATTATGTTTGGACCTGAACTACCCAGACACTTGGCCCAATAAACGTAGCCCAAACCAAACACCCTTAATTCCCAACCCAATCCAGAACCCTACCTAATTCTTCTCAAATCCCAACCATTGATCAAAAGTGATCAACGACTCACAATACTTCCCTTATTTCTCCTTATATCCCCACCCCTAACCCTAGAGACCATTTTGGTCAACAAGCCGCCTATGTATTCTCTCAAACCTTCTCCTCTATTTTGCAAACCTTATCATCCGTCGCCTGATTTCTCTCCTATTCCGACCTAGAAATGGAATCCTCCTATGATTTACTTACCTTATCAGCCTTCTCCTGTTAATTGGTCGTCCGTTTATGGTATCACATAGGTACTTGCGTGAGTTTGGAAAGTACCACTTACAAGATCGGACTGGAATGACTTGGTTCTTTTGATCTTAGGCGATTTTTCGTCTATATTCGCTCAATAAAGAGCGATTTACACTCTTGGTTCGAATTTCAGACGGTTGAACCCAATTAGGGTTTGAGTCTCTCCATCTCCTTTTTTGATTTCGATTTGTATATGATATTTTATTTCCTTATTTGTACCTGAATAATTTATTTTCCATGTTTACTTGTTCGATTTCTACACTATATAAACCCCTCCCCATTCCCCTTTGGAGACAGACTTTGGAATTGCTATAATCTCACTAGATTTAAAGCTCTACTCTATTATTTACTTATTATTTTCATTCTATACTTTGGTTTTAGCCGTCTGAAAGCCAAGGCCACTAAATTCTAGGTACTTGCTTCTCGTTGATGTTTTGAATACTATGGACTTTTGTTCTTTTTGTATTTTCATCTAACTGGTAAGTTACTTGACTTTTGTAATTTCATCCTTATGTGTATCTGGTTTGAATGTGTTCTTACTTTCGAAATCCATGGCTTAATATGTTTCTGGGTTACTTTTAAGCACCACTCTGTTAACTTTACACACGTTTTAAGTCTCTTTAGAATTTAACTACCCCTAATTCTGCTAGTTCTTAGATTATCTATGCCTAACCTGGGTAATATGAATCTTTCTAAGCTCGTGTATTGACGCCTGAATGCTCATAAATATGCTCACTTTCTTTATCCTGAATCTCTGCACCGAATGCCTCACATTAACTTGTGTCACTCAGCATGCTCACTCGATCCCATACCCCTTTAGGGTTTGCTTGTGATTTAGAACAATTATCTCAACATGTTTCCCTACTATGTTTGAATTGTTGTTTTTATGATATTAGGATGAATATTTGATAACACTGGACCTTCTTTAGTTAATTGTTCTACTGTGTCAATACTTGAATGCCTAAATCTGTTGCTTGACATGAGTTTACTCTCCACTCTGTTCTGAATCTCTATAGTGGTAGTCTTGCATATGTTATGTGTTCTAATTTGTGTTGAGACCTTTTCTATTGACTATGCTCTTGCCTCTCTGCTAACATGTCCCTCAGTATGTCTTTGACCCACTTGATGCCATGTTCCTTCTGTGGTTACTTGGCTCATCACAATGCGCATTCTTCATCATGTCTAAATGTTGTCTTGTTTCTTGATAATGATACGATGTACACTTGGCATAATTTTCAATCATGTTTCAACTTGTTTAGTATTGTGCATTGGTGCATAATAACTTTTTTTCAATCCTGCAAACTTGTTCTTTCCTTAACTCTTTCAATATGTGACTGCCTATGTGCTAAGTGTTGAACATCTAAGTTTGTGACTTGTTTGATTATCTGCTCTATGTGCTCAATTTGATGATGCATGTTCAAATGATAATTATCCATCAATTCCTCTCTCTCATCCTTGGTCCACTCTCTTTAATTTGTCACCTGGGCTCTTTTGAGTTCTCATTCTTAGCTGGCTAAAAGCCAAGGCTACTTAGGTTCTATCATTTGACCTCCCTGGTGTGAGCATTGCTCGAGGTCCAATTGAGACCCTTGTGAACTATGACACACCAGGACTTGGTCCCTAGTCATTCTCTAAATTTCCTCTATTAACCTGCCTAGTGTGAGCACTGCCTTGGGTTCTTGAAGCCCTTGGGAACTCTGACACACTAGGGTCCTGGTTATTTCTAAATTGCTTAACTTTGCTTTTACCTACTGGCTGAATCAACTGATTTCTGGCTACTTAACATAAATGAATATTCGACTTCTAGACTGTTGTAAAACTGTGTGGGTATGAGAATGAAGGTCTGGCCAGTCCGGATATATTTTCGGGCCTGTCTTGGGCTCACTATAGCTATTCTGTAATTTTGCAATTTACTTCATTCATTGGGCTTGTAATAATGTTGTAATAACAATTGAGGTGTTAGTAAAATTAGAAAAAGAGACATATTTTACACTAGTATTGAAATGGGTAGAGCTATAGGTGCTTTACTTTGCTCAAGTACGTGTTGCTATTGTGTGTGTCAGATGACTTGCCTCTAGGTGTTTACTTTGCTCAAATATGTTCCGTCATTGTGTGTGCTAGATAACCTGCCTATAGGTGTTTACTTTGTTCAAATATGTTCTACTATGATGCATGTTAGATAACTTGCCTATAGGTATTTATTTGACGTATTTTGCTTCCACATGATAGAAACCATGTCTATAGGAAATTAAATGACCAATGCTCAATACGCCCTATAGAATTCTATTAATTTACGTGCTACATAATCTGCAATTTAGAAATCATGCCTATAGGGTTAATTGGTTAATATGTTGTTGTTCACTTAATAGACATGTCTATAGGAACTAAAATCAGTCTTAATTATCGATTATAGAAATCATGCCTATAGGGTTAATTGGTTAATATGTTGTTGTTCACTTAATAGACATGTCTATAGGAACTAAAATCAGTCTTAATTATCGATTATAGAAATCATGCCTATAGGATCTAAAATCAGTCCTAATTATTGATTATCCTGTTCGCTTCCTTTAAGTGCTAATGTTGAACTTTCAACACTGTGTCATCGCCATTATTAGAAAGCATGCCTATAGGATCCAACCAAGCAATTCTGAATATTCTCGTATAGTTATCATTGCCAATTACTGCACAAATCACCTAGATATCATGCCTATAGGTTTAACCGCTTATAACCCATAATCAGTAAGCGACTGCGTAGTTACTTAGAAGTCGTATTTAAAAATGGATTTTGCATATGAAACTGTCTGCCCATTAAAGAATCATAATCACATAGAGATCATGTCTATAGGATTCAATAACTTTAATTTGACTAAAATTTGCAACTGTCAAATGCCTAATTTGCTTGCGTGCACTTGTTGCCTAAGTGTGGAGGCTAACTTGAGCCCTTATTTATTATACATGAAAGTCCATCTTGTTTTGTATGTCACCTAGTTTTCTCATATTTGAGCAACCTAAGTTGAGTCTAGAAACATCCAAGATAGAGGTCCAAACGCCTCTTGGACTATAGGTATGGGATAGGTAGTGCACGCATAAGGTACGATTTCGAATCAATTAGTACGCTTTAGATAAACAACAAAAAGATAGTAATCGGGTATCAGGAGAAGATAGTATGTGCCCGTTGAATAATACGAGTAACACCCCACCTCGAGGAAGTTACAAATTATTATTTATGTTGCACAGGGTGATCCTTTAGGCTAAAAAACTTAGGACCCCCACCCCCATCTTTTCCTTAAAATCAATTATTTTGTTCATTTGCCCAATTTTGTCTTTTCTCTTTATTTAGACTAATTCATGTAATTCGAGTTCGGCTGGGACCCACAGTTGTGGATCTCGAGGAGTGCCTAACACCTTATCCTCGAGGTGATGTGAGTCCTTACCCGATCTTTTGGTATCGTAGACTGGTTAAATCAGATTTATTTACAAATAGGTGCCCTAACGCACCTCAAGACTGTTAGGTGGAGACTCTCTCTTTTAACACCCTTCCTTAAAAAGAGTTGTCACGTGTCAAAATCCGATTTCGTGATGTCGGAGAATTATGGTTTTCAATGACCATCAACCTCTCGTAATATTGCAGATCCTGAGCTTGGACAAAGAACTTGTTCATTTGTTCTTCTTCTAGTGTTGGCCTTACTTTAGTAGCCTCTGATCTCCACCGAGTAGCATACTCGCGGAAAGTTTCTATTGGCTTATTCTTAAGATTCCTGATATAGAAGACGTCTGGTGTATTTTCTGTGTTGAATCTGAACCGATCCATAAAATCCGATGCCATGCTTACCCAGTTAACCCATATCTTTGGATTTTGACAGATGTACCAGGATAGGGCGTCTCCAGTGAGGCTCCTCTTGAACAACTTCATGCAGATTCTTTCATGATTGCCAACCCCTACGAACTTGTCGCAATATGTCCTCAGATGTACCTTCGGATCACCTGTCCTGTCGAACATTTCGAACTTAGGAGTTTTGTAACCCTCTAGTAGTTCTACGTCCGGCTGAATACCCAAATCCTCATAGTTTTAACCTTCGATGCCTTTACCACCTTTAACACCTGGGACTCAACTTGTAAGCTTCTTAAGTTCTTTCACCATGTTCTTCATGAGCAGGTCCTTCTCGGAAGATTCCGGTGTATACGAGGTTTGTTGTGAAGTATGGGGTAAGGTTTCCACATATATGGGGTTACTTTGGTGGACTCTAGGAATTTGGGCGTTATGGTGGTCATTAGTTGAGTTTTGGGGATCAGGGGTAGGTTGTGGTGCAATTTGAGGAGTGTGGTAAGTGGTGGTTTGTGGGTACTGGGCCGGATGATGATGATGTTGTGGAGGAGTTGGTATTGTGGACGATTAGGATTTTTGGGTGGCGTGGCATATTGATAAGGTGCGGGAGAATTTTTTGGGTGTTGGTTTTGTGTGTTTTGAGGAGGTGTTGGTTTTTGGGCATTTTGTTGGTTGATATCGGGGACATTCAGGGTAAGGGAAAGGTTTGCCAAGTTTTGGAGCTGCTCAAGTTCCCCTTGTAACTCCAATATCTTATGTTCTAACCGTAAAACCAAATCATTCTTGCGCTGGAGTACTCCGACCATCCGAAGTTTCAACATTCTCTGCATGTGTAGATTTGTCTTTCCCGAGATCACTCATATCGTCCATCTTAGCTTTTCCTTTGTTCTTAGGATCACTTGGAGGAGGAGGAGGAGGAGGACCTCTAGATATGGTATGATATGCCGGTGATGCCAATATGAACGAACCAACCTTAGGAGATGGGAATAAACCAAAAAAAGAATAAAAGCAAAAGGTAAACAAGTCAGTAAGGAGTATTAAAAGGATATTTGTGGTATTTGAACACATATTGCAAAATTATAAATTCGCGTCCTAATTTGGGGACCTATTGTGCCCGAGGTAGGCCTAGCGACATATAGATTTGGAGAAAACTCAATGCCAATAACTGCGTCATTTCATTATTACAAAGAGTTACTAAAATGACAAAATTATAAATATTCACTAATGGCATTTGCCTTATTACAATCGAAATCTAAAACGAAACTATAAAACAAGTAAAACATCATTCCTAATCTATTTGGTCATAGAGGGACCTTCTCCAAGCTTGGGTTTCTTTGCCCCATCAATCAGATTCCCCAGGTCGCGTATGTCCAACAACAGCTATGCCCTTGCTATATGCCCTCATTCGTTGCCCTCTGTGTTCTGACAGTCCGAGACCCTTTTCCTCATCTTTCCCTCAAGTTCCATCAAACCCTGCTCCAGATACTCCAACCTCTCTGTTGACTTAGTAGAGATTCCCCTCCATTCGTTGATTTCTTCCATGTCCACTTTATGTTGTTCCAAATGCCTGGCTTCAGACTTGAAGACCCTTTTGCGCAACCTCCTATATTTAACTTGTGCTTCAGCGGTGGCGACTATGACCTTATTCATCAAATCAACCCCTGGATTGACTTCTCCTACTTTGTCATCGACCAACCATGGTAGGTATAAGTACACATGGCCGGCATGATATCGGTCTGGCTCGACGATATTTTTCTCCACAACGATCTTTTGATGCCACATGTCCTGCCCCTCGAACTTGAACGTAATGGCATTCCCCTGGAAGTCTGCTTTGTACTGAACCATTTTGGAAACCCGCGGTATAACATGTTTCCTCCCAGCTTGCCTCATAACTCTGATAGGAGCATAAGGATAGATTCCCCTCAATCCGATTATCACTAGATGAGGAACATCCCTCGACCTGATGATGAATTCACTTCTAGGGAACCACTCGAACATCTAATGTACCTTTTCATCAGTCATATTGCTAAGGAAATGTACCCAGCCTACAACGTTTCCTGGTTGTGCGAACCTTTCTGGGATAAAAGTCATTCCTTTTGGATGGTGATAAGCTATGTGGTGATTCCATGGTCGTCGCGGAAACTCTTGACGGTATTCTCCTCTCTGAAGGTGTTCCAACAACCATACTTGCAGCAACAGATTGCAACCTTCGAAATGCCTATACCCCTTTTTGCAACGTTTTAAGGCTCGGTATATCTCCGCCACAATCATAGGGACAATAGTATAAGTTTTCCCCTCAGTTCTTTCTATTAGGGTCTTAGTGACCATAGCTAGGCGAGTGTGGATCCTTTCTCCTTATAGTGGAAATACCAGCATCCCCAGAAAATAGACAATGAATACAAAAACCTAGCGGTGAGTTTAACCGAAAGAAGTGATGTCAAACTCATCATGGTAAAGGCGATATGACTTGTTGTGCCCATAACGCTCGTAAAGGAAATTGAATGGTATGTAAGATTTCTTCAGACAGACTAACTCATCATTTTTCCTGAAATCCATCATTTTTCGAAAACCTCGAGAAGTGTAATTTTTCGGTACCAACAAACCAGGGCTATCCCATGGGATCCCAACAAAGCCTCCTATTTCCTCTAGAAGGGGAGTCATTTCTATGTCACCAAAATGGAAGACGACTCTCTTTTCATCCAGAACATGGTGGCATCCTCAATTAATACATTGTTTGGCTGAATATCTAACAAGAAAGGTAAATTCCCGAAGACTCTTTTCACATGATTTTTGTCACTTGGTGAGAGATTTTTCCACCAATCCAGCAGCAAAGGCGGGATATTTTGAACCATGCCCGAACCTGGGGACTTCGTGCCTCGTTTCTGCAAAACAAATAAAGTTAGCCCTTTCCCCCTCCAGATTTTACTATTTACACATTAATGATCAGCATATCGACACGTTTTCTCCAAATAATGCACATATCGTGATTGTATCCATTAAGATTATGGAAATCCCGGCGGACTTTGGACTATACTTGCCTTAGAGGGTTATTACGCGGACAACATTCTAACCCATACTAGGTTTGGACATGATGCATGCACGGTTAATATTAGAGTGGGGGTTTCTAGAAGAGCCTAGACCGGTACCCTCAAGTGGACAACTTGAGAGGGAAAGGCACGGAACTGTCGACTGCACCATTGATCGACTAGTTTTACCACAAATAAGCCTTTCCAAATTTAAAAGGGTGATTTAGGAAGAGCGCGGACACTCATCAAGTGTCGTTATGGTATTAAATACGCACAAGTGGAATATGATGTGGAGCATGCTTTATGCAAAGATAAAATAAAATGTTGTCAAATATTTGCATGATGAAAACAGTAAATGTAGTATTAATCGATGTGTGTGTATGTGTGTGTTTTTAAAAAATATGAGAGAAAAATTGGGTATCAACAGGAGGTATAACTGCTTATGCCTTAGCGCAATCCTCTCTAGTTGCGCATGTTACGGCTAAGCAAGACAAAGATCCGACTTAGTGAAGTTATAAAAAGGAGTTAGAAACAAAGAAATCACTTATTTCACTCTTGGAAGTGACGGAGTTTTGAAGTTGAATGACCGATTATGTGTGCCTAATACAGATGGTCTGATAAAGGCCATAATGGAAGAAGCTCACAGCTCGAGGTACTCTATCCACCCAGGTGCTACCAAAATGTATCTGGACTTGAAAGAGTTGTATTGGTGGAAAGGCATGAAGAAGCACGTAGAAGAATCATGTGGCTAAATGTTTGAATTGCCAGCAAGTCAAAGCCGAGAAACAGAGGCCTGGTGGCCTAGCTCAAGATATAGAGATACCACAGTGGAAATGGGAGATGATTAATATGGATTTCATAGTAGGTCTACCTCACACATACCGTAAGCATGATTCAATTTGGGTTATTGTAGACCGGCTGACAAAGTCGCCGCATTCCATACCAGTAAAGACGGTAGATTCCGCAGAGCAGTATGCGCAGTTGTACAGCAAAGAAATAGTTTGATTGCAACAATTTCAATCATATCTGACAGAGGCCATCATTTCGCAGCGCATTTTTGGCAGGAATTTCAGAAAAGATTAGGTACCAAGGTCAATTTGAGCACCGCTTTCCATCCACAGACCGATGGCCAGGCAGAAAGCACCATTCAGACTCTCGAAGATATGTTACGAGCATGTGTTGTCGATTTTGGAGGTAATTGGGATGATCACTTGCCATTTATAGAATTTGCTTACAATAACAACTATTAGGCCAGCATTGGAATGGCTCCTTATGAAGCGTTGTATGGGCGAAGATGTAGGTCTCCAGTGGGTTGGTTTAAACCAACAGAGGTGTCGTTGATTGGTTGAGAGTTTGTTTATGAGGCCTTATAAAAAGTCCATCTAATCAGAGAAAGACTGAAAGCGGCTCAAAGTCGTCAAAAGTCCTATTCTGACAAGAGGCATCGTGACTTAGAGTTCATGGTTGGTGACAAGGTATTTTTGAAAGTTTCACCAATGAAAGGAGTTATGAGGTTTGGTAAGAAGGGGGAACTTAGTCCTAGATTTATTGGACCTTATGAGATTATAGAAAAGAAGGGAAGCGTGGCTTGTGAGCTAGCGTTGCCCATTGAATTGTCTGTTATTCATCATGTCTTTCATGTATCAATGCTTAGAAAGTACATTCAGGATGAATCGTATATAATACCTGCCGATACCATCGAAATTAAAGAAGGCTTGACTTATGAAGAGGTGCCTATAGAAATTTTTGATAGGCAAGTAAGAAAGTTGAGAATAAAAGATATAGCATCGGTAAAAATTTTGTAGAGTAATCATGATTCAAAAGAGGCTACGTGGGAGGTAGAGGAATATATGAGGAAGAAAATCCATATTTATTTGAGGAAAAAGGTATGTGAACCTAGGTTTGTCTTGGCATATACATTATATATATTAAATACAAGTTAGCATGTGTTTGTGTCCTTGCTAGATTACACTTAGTTGTTGAAGTAATTTAGTTTCTGTCAGAGTATATTTAGTTATTTAATAATTTAGTGCCATGCCAGAGTATATTTAGTTCATTAAAGTTATTTACTTTTTGCAGAAGTGTTTTGCTTTAGATTTTGGTTGGTTATTGTGGTACCTCCTTGCCGGAGTGTGAGTAATTAGTTTATGAGTTGTGTATGGTGCCTATGAATGGCTTGTTATGACATATTTTGTTATGGTTGGTGTAGTTGTGGTATTTGTGACAGGGATATTTTTTGGATAGTCCAATTTATAGGGGAGACTCTGCCGAAATTTTTGAAACTTTAGGGAGTTAGCCAAAATTTTGAGTCCCTTGGGAAAGTGGGTAGCGCTAAGAACACTTGAAAAGTTTAAGGACTTAAGGAATGATTATTAGCTTAAGAATAAGGCCCTAGAAACATTCGAGGACGAATGTTTTAAAGGAAGGAAGATTATAACACTCCTCAAATCTATAGAAGTTTCAACACTCGCTAGATATAGAATTTAATATTTTTTTTCTTCTTAAATTATACTTCTATTATGAATTTAAACCCTTGCGATTGATTGTTGAGTTATTTCTCTATTTATAAAGAATTGGATATAAAATTAGGGAAATATTAATAATTTTAATATTAGTAATTTTTAAAAGTGGATATCATCAATTATTAGTTAAGGCAAAATAAAACAAAAAGAGAAAAATAATAAAATGAAACAAAAAGAAGGGTCTTAAAGCCTTGGAATGAGAAGGACGTATTTCTCATTTAGAAGGGCAAAAGGGCAGAAGCCTTATTCGAACAAAAAAAAAAGCTTAATGCCTTAGAGAATACAGAAACACAGACGAAAGGATACGAACAGAGGCAGCCAGAAATTGCTCAAAAAATTATAGGATTCTTCACAACTCACTTATTCTTGAACCCAGGTATATAAATTCCCTATTGTCAATTATCCTACAATAGTAATAGGTAAGAATTGAAAAGTTAATTACCTTCTTCCTCTATATCAACAGTAAGTTCCATGTTAGGTGTGAAAATTTAAAATTAATTCAAATACATTGGTTGTTGTAGAATCAATTGTTTGACGGGTACAAATTGAACCGGGGCCTACGTATTGGTTCAAGGAGTTTTGAGGTGAGTGGATATAACCCTTTACTAAAGTGATTCTGCTCACAAAAATATGCCCACAAAGTATTTGATAAAATGCTTTAACGAGTCATCATGTGCTTAATTGGAACGAATGAGTTAATGTTGACTAAGTATATTCTAGTTTAAGCATATGTATTTTACTCGAGAAGTATAAGCGTCTATTTTTCATATTTTTATGCTTTACTACATGATCTTACATGTTGAAGTTTCAAGAGTTAGATAGAACTTTTAAAACTACTTGTGTAATTTTATTTCATGCTTATGCTATATATACACTTAAGAATATTATTATGAATATTGATAAATCACTTTCAAATAAGATTTATACTTGAAAAGTCACAAGAAAAAGTTTTAGGAAGAAAAGATTTTTGGGAGTATCCTCTATGCTGAGAAGGGGTCATCGTCCAGGCCGTGGGTCCTGACCAAGGCGTTGACTTACTGAAACTACTTGTGCGAAAGTAGGGAACACACGAGCCGAGGGTCTCGTTGTTGAGAATCTACTTAGCTAGGCTAAGGTATGATACATGAGCGCTGAGAACCATGAAACGAGTGGCACCTCGTGGATTGGGCCTATTCGACCAGGTTGGGATCGAACCCGTGCCGATCACACGGTGACTAAGACAGAACTAAGTCAGAATAGTTGGAACTCCCGAAGTATAAAGTGGAGTATTTTTTTTATAATAAAGAAAAGAAAAGAATTTCTTTTAGAATATTCATAAACTGCTATTATGTAATTATTTTAGAATTGTTCTTAGAAGCTTTAAGTTTCCATGTCTTTAGAATTATTGCTCGTAATGTATATTTTATTAAAGTTTCGTCCCCTGTCGTTGAGACTCACTGAGTACAATGGATGGTATTGACGTTCTCTTTTGGGAACTTACGTTGGTCTACGGTACAACGTAAGAACCGGTTTTGCAGGCGAGCAGGCTACGGTTTAGGACTTCCCTCACTTCCAGTGTTATTCGTGAGATCTGCTTTTGTTCGTGGAGTACTCCTTTTAGTCGTCATTATTTAGCTATTTCTTTGTTTACTTAGAGTACTGGCCATGAAATCTCATGTCCTGAACAGTACGTCAGTTTATCAGTAGAGGCTTCATAGACACAGTCGGTGGGTTAAGATTTAGGTGTTTTAAATAATTACTTTGCAATATTTCAGTAGTTACTCCGAATAAATTTTTGGAGTTGGTTTATTTTAGATATTTAAATTAATTAAATGTATTTCGTTAAAGTATTTCCTTTGTTGCATATAAAGTTTGAAGTTATAATAGATTTGATAAGCGCAGATGGTTCGCTCGGTCATGTTTAGTGATCGGGTGTCGGTCACAGCTGGTTAAGAAAATGGTCGTGATACTTATCCACAATTATTAGCCCCATCCAGAGTAGTTTTATACCGGATAGACGTTCCATTAACAATGATATCATAGTACAGGAAGCGGTGCACTCTTTTACAAGAGAAAAGGGAAATTGACCTTGAGAAAGCTTTCGACCGCTTAGAATAGTCGTTCATCCATTTTTCATTACAACAATTAAAGTTTCCACCTCACTTAATCAAACTAATTATGTCTTGTGTCTCAACTTCCTCTATCTCTATTCTAATTAACAAAAAACCTACCCAATACTTCCAACCAGCTAGGGGCATTAGACAGGGAGACCTACTAAGCTCGTATATCTTTATCATCTGCACGGAATCACTCTCACGTCTCATTGACCATGCTATAGATATCCTAAAATGGACGCCAGTTAAAATATCTCGTAAATGAACCCCTCTTTCACACTTACTCTTTGTTGATGACCTAGTTTTATTTGCTCAAGCTACTGAAAAAAATGTGCACACAATTAATAATATCTTCAATACCCTACACGAACAATCGGGCCAACGCATCAACTTTATGAAATCAAAAATTCTCTTCTCAGTCAATGTACCAAATGATACTAAGAACAGAATCTCTTCACTCCTTAACATAGCAACCACTACTGACTTCGGCAGGTACCTAGTGCTACCAATAACTAACATCATCACATCTTTCACTGATTACCAATACCTTATTGACCAATTAAATCGTAAACTAACTGGTTGGAAGCATAAATGCTTATCATTTACTGGCCAAATAACCCTAATCACTTCTGTTCTAAATAATGTTCCCACATATGCCATGCAAGTAAATCTCCTCCCATCCAAGATTCTACGGCATATTGATCGTATTCAAAGAAATTTCCTCTGGGGCTCTTCGCCAGCTAAACGAAAGGTTCATCTTATCAACTGGAACAAAGTTACTACACCAAAACTTTATGGAGGCCTAGGAATCCATAAAATATATCCAAAAATATGTCCCTACTAACAACCCTACTTTGATGATACTATAACAATTATAGTACTCCTTGGGAAAGTACTCTACACCTTAAATACCAACCACAAATAAAATAAACTCACCCTAAATTCCACCCCCTAACAAAAACTGGGCTTCATACATTTGGAAAAGCATGGTAAAAGCATACCTTTTTTTCCTAAAACAGGGGCTAGGTTACAATATAGCTAGTGGTAACCAAATCCAACTATGGGCAGACTACTGGCTACCCACTACACCTTACGCCAATTTATTTATGGACCACTCCAACACCATGACGATAACCTTCCACTTAGCATTATCATACAAAATGGATCATGGAATCTCACACCACTTTCATTTGACCTCCCACACTTCCTCCTTACCCGTATTAATAACACCTTATTAACAACTTCAAGCAATTCTAAGGACCAATTCTTTTGGCATCCTTCACCAACAGGAGCCTTCTCAACCGCTATTGTGCAGACAAGCAACTGAGAATATAGATCACATTTTTATGCATTATGCCTATACCTCATATATATGGCAGCATTTTGATATACCAATTCCACCACAACTCACACAAAAATGGGTTAAACAGTTATGCCTCCCCCCCCCCCCC
>ML433504.1:111635-152342 GCA_005239525.1 Nicotiana knightiana
GCCAATTCTGCTCGAACTTGGGTCAAATCTTCTTCGGCTTTGTCCTGGTGACCACCATACACCCACACAAGCACTACTTCACCTCCACATATCTTGGTGTCATTTATCTTCTGGCATATATGGATCAACTGTAACCACAATTGTATTTAACCACATCCACACACCCATTAATATCTGTACCATCTACAACCAAGCATCTCAATTCTACCACCTAGCGACCACATACAAATACCAACACATATTAACTAATCATATTGTGATTAAATGGCACCCCCACCCCAAGGAGGCTATAAGCTAAATATAGATGGAGCCTATGATAATCAATCCCATAAGGGGGGAGCAGCTGGAGTTTTTCACAACGAATCAGGTACATGGGTATATGGCTTTACCAAATATTTGTTATACATTGATATCCTACGAGCTGAACTCCTAGCGTTATTTCATGGGTTACTACTAGCAAAAGCTCGCAACTACAAATCATTACAAATGGAAACGTACTCCCAGGTATTGCTCCACATCTTATCAAATACACCACAAAAATACTCACATTCTTTTTTAATGCAGGCCGATGCTCAACGAACTCCAGGTGACCATAATACGCCATATATTCAGAGAGGGTAATGAAGTGGCAGATGCATTAGTCAAGTATGGGAAAAAATGGATCTACAATCAAATGATGATGTCTTGCGTTTTGAAAATCCACCAACTTTTATTTTACTGCATTTAGCTTTTGATGTAATTGGAAATGGGACATTCCGTCCTGTTAAAACTTATGTATCTTAATTATGTTTAATTAAAGCCTTCTTAGCAAAAAAAAAATGAGTGAATAACTTTTGAACTTATACAAATGCCCTCGAGATACGTTTTTCAAAAAGAACCGGAAAGACATTATCTAGAGTTCCCTAATGATCATAATAAAAATTATAAATTGATTAATCATATTTAAATTTACAAAGATAGAGTCAACTATCCGAGATTGGGCCCGTGTATATAGTAACATGTATTATGATTTATGAGTTGTTACCACTTCCTTCTTCTCTTGGATAAGCCTAATTTAAACTTTTATTTTCTTTTTGAAGTTTAATACAAGAGTAATTTTTCTAAATTCCATATATTAAGAAGAAATGACGTGATTCAGAATACAAGTTAAATACGTAATTCCAAATGTAAGTGCAGAAGGAAAACACAATCGACGGTGGAAATGGGTGCCACGATAAACGGCTCTATTCTTGAACCGTGTGCACAAGCAGCCAATCAGATTAGAATATGACTTGATTCTCTTTATTCATTAAGTGGTTGGTCTGTACTCTGCACAACAAAACAAACATGTCACAACTATCACCTACTCATCCATGACTCTTGTTTCACAAAATTCCAACAATCGAATAACAACTTTTAAAATTGAAAGAAAAAAAAAACATCTATCTAATATGATAATTGAAAGCTAAAACTGAAAACTAGGTCTTTATCTAATAACTGAAAGCTAACTGAGAACTACGTCTTTATCTGATAACAGAAAGCTAACTTAAAATTGAGTCTTTATTTTACTATTTAAATTATAAAATAAAATATTAAGATAAATAATTCTAGATCATGATGTTATTACTCTTTATTTTGACTTTCTGAGAAGTATTTAAGTAGCTAAAATTTTAAAAGGGAACAACTAAGCTATCGTTTGGCTATAGAATTCTAAATTTGTTTTGAAAAATCTTATTTGGGTGAAGTTTGGTTTGAACATGAAAATGTATTTGACCATTAGTTTTCAAAATATATTTTGCATTGGAAAAATATGAAACATGACTTATACCCACAAGTTCTAAAAACTATCACAAATACCCATCAGTACCATTATCAATGACATTCATTATATTATCGCAAACCATAATCCTGAACATAAATAAATTTGTACAAAATTATCATTTTTATAATGAACTGTATGATACATTATCAGATGACCGAGAAGACGAAACAACGTTGTTACAAAATAATAAATTGTGAGCTCTTTTATAAAAGGGATCTTTACCCAAATAGTCGGTCATATTCATTGTTTACTTTTTCTAGCCATATACATAAATTATACATTTATTATACATAATTATACACACATAATACATAAATTATGCATACACTATACCTCAACCGGCTATTTTTAGCTTAAGTTATTAGGTGGACGGCTATTTAGATTAATTCTTCTTTATAAAATACAAAAGATTAGGGCAATTTTAAAAAAAAAAATGTCATGGTGATATTTTGGCCCAAAATCAACTATTGGGATTTGGGATTTAGGTTTTTGCCAAAATGAAGTCAAAATTTATGACCAAATATGTGTTTGTCAATTAAAACCAAATTTATTTTGACAAAATCTATGACTAAACGGGTTCCAAGTCTTCTTCCGGTAGTGGGAATCAAATTGACTCAGGATATAACTGATCATATAAGTAGGATAGACACTTTTCGGGAACTATTATTTATTTATCTTCAAAGTAAAATTTACATATTTTCATTTTTGGTGGGAACTATTTGTGACGGGAATTTAATCCGTCGTGTATAACTCTTATCTATTTTGTATTAAAATCCAATGACAAATATTTATGTTGATTCCAACATTTAATATTCAACAGTACTCTCACTTAAATTTAAGATTTTAGTATTTTATCAGGGTTTTTTCTCCTCAAAAGCTTAAAATTCCCAAAGAAAGTTTTTTTGGGATTAATCATATAACTTCTTGTTTATAACAGTAACGCCAATGATTTATTCTATAGTTTAAAGAATTATATAAAGACCTTTTTCTAATATAATATATATTATTATAGAGATCTTTCCTACCATTAGATCATGGTATTGATAGTAGAAGTAACGAAGATATTGTTTTAGTTTTTACTCTTGGCTTTATTTTCTGCTTTCTTTTTTTATTTTGTTTATTCTTTTGCTAGAATGTTACACTCATAATTTGTTTTTAAGAAAAATATTCGACAAGCAATATGCCCAAGGCAGCCTAAGAATAACGGTAGCCAAATTCAATATTCATTTTTTTTTTTCCCGTAATAACTCAATTCAAGTTTTGCTCGTGAATATTTTCATAATTTCATTGGATTGCCGTGACTTTCCTTGCATAATAACAACTGATCTAGCCGCCCTTCTTTTTTTTATTTTATATATTTATCCCATATAATTCATATTTCTTTCTTATACAACTATTTAATATAAAATTATTTTTTAATTTTAATTTTTAAATAAATATAAATTATAAGCAAATATTATATATTATACATATTAATGTATAATTCAAATAAAAATAAATCGTTGATAAGATATAATTAAATAAATATTACATTATGATAAAATTTAGTTTAATGTTTACATAAATATTCAATTTACAAGATTAGTATGTTGCTTCCATAAATGTTCTATTAATGCATTACAAAGTGTAAAATGAGCATCTTTGTCCTTAATTTTGAGAACGTGGCTCACAAATAGTTTGCACAATAGTAGACCATTTTGGATATATACCATCGGCTAAATAATAACCCACATCATATTCTTTTCCTTGAATAACATAATGGTGGGAGGAACAATACCTTTAGCAATATATTATATTTAAGTTTTGTACTTCTCATTTTTTTTATGGTTATATATTTTTATACAATTATAATTTATAATAAAATTAATTTATAAAAATTATACACTAAAATATAAAATTAATATTATAAAGACATTACATAAAAACTATAATTAATTACAAAATTATAGTATGTTAAATTAAAAGTGTTATATGATAAAGATAATATTAAAATAATGGTGAATAGTAATTATAGTATGTTAATTTGGTGTAACACTATTCACACACCAAAATAGTGTAAGAAATGGTGTTGGATTGGAGCAAAAAATCACCAAATCTTACACTAAAATGGTGTTTGATGTCAAAATTGATGTTGGGTTGGAGATGGTCTCACTAAAAAATTTGAGAGAGAGGACGTGCATGAATTTAAAAAAAACGATTTCACTTATTTGATAAACATGCTTAACTGCTGCTTGCCTAGTGGTGGAGCCACATGTGGCCAAAGGTGTCAATTCCTACACCCCTTTCGTCGGGAATTACATTGTGTAGCTAGGTCTTTTTTATTTATTTGTATGTTCTACATATTGATCCTCTTGACTTCTTTCTAGGTTTATTTCTTTGTAGTTTGACTCACTTTAATAAAAATTCTAGCTCAGTTGCGGACCTGCCTTTGCAGTTTGCTTGTGTTATCAAGTGTTTTTGTCTTTATCATATATACCATATACCGTATAATATGCTTTCAGATGTAAATAGTATATAGATGAATGTCCATGTGTGAATAGTTTGTGGATGGATTATCACACTTTATGTCCATCCTTTGCACTACTTTACTATAGTGCTCGTGACCTTTTTATGCCTATAAATTGGCATGTAATCAGATTGTAAAGGGCACACAATTGAAGAAGAAAAACTCCTCCTTCTTTTTATCTTTATTTATTATTTATATTTTACTAATTTGCTTTTATTTCAAAACACGCTATCAGCACGAAATTCTAATTTCATTCTTATCCCTGCTATGTTGAGTCATATTCTATTAAAATATATATCATTATATTAATTTATGGCAGTCATATGTAGATTACTTATGCTCTTGGACATCTTAAATCATTTAAGTATGTTACAGTAATAAAATAACTATCTCCTTCAGTGCTCAACTCTTAGATGACCTCAAAGTCTTCAAACTAGCTACCCACTAATGACACTACTTATAATATCCATGAATTTCCTAGATAAAATATATCTTAAAGGCATTTTGAAGAAATGTGAGAAATGAAGTGACAAATAATAACTTTACATTATTTTAATAACTTTATATTTATTGTATTGAAACATATAAATAATGTTAGTCACGTTTAGTTCTACTTATCATATGTATCATAACTATAAAGTGAAATAAAACACTATGTTGTTTTCACTTTATGGCCACAATGAAATGAAATGCTAGGTTGTTTATATGATATAGCTCTATTTCCGTTTCTTTTTCCCTTACTTGTGTTGTTTCATTAATCCTTATTAACATAATTATTTCTCTAACTTATTTATCTTTTATGATTATTTTTCACTATGTCAAATTTATCAAAACTTGAATTTATGGCACTTGACATCACCGGGAAGAACTATTTATCATGGGTCCGTGATGCTGAAATTCACCTTGACACTAAAGGTCTCGAAAATACTATTATACAAGGAAATGAAGCATCAAATCAGGATAAAGCGAAGGCTATGATTTTCCTTCGTCATCATCCACATGAAGGGTTAAAACTGAATATTTAACCGTAAAAGATCCACTTGAATTATGAAATAATTTGAAGGATCGATATGACCACATAAAACTTACAACATTACCGAAATCTCGGTATGAGTGGATACATTTAAGGTTGCAAGACTTTAAAATCGTAAGTTAGTATAATTCTGTTATTTCCAAAGTAAGTTTTCTATTAAAATTATGGGAGACACTATCACAGATGAGGACTTATTAGAAAAAATATTTTCCACTTTTCACGCTTCAAATGTAGTACTACAACAAAAATACGGTGAGAAGTAAGAAATATTCTGAGTTAATCACATGCCTACTTGTGGCAGAACAAAATAATACTCCATTAATGAAAAATCATGAAGTCCGTCCCACTGGGTCAACTCCAACCCCGAAGTGAATGTTTGTAGCATCATATGATAAAGTTTGAAAGAAACTAAAACCGTGGTCATGGACATAGTTGTAGATGTGGACGTGGCAGGAGACGAAACAATTATCGTCATCATGGTGAAAATAAACAGGAGAACAATAAGGGTTCTCAAATTAATCCTTCAAAAGGTAAAATTAATATGTGCCACTGATGTGGCATGAAAGGTTATTAGTCACATATTTATCATACGCCATATCATTTTGTCAAATTTTAACGAGCCTCCCTCAAAAGAAAGAAAACAATATGGAGGCACACTTGACCTTTCAAAATGATGATGAAGCAGGTTCCTCAAATAAATATGCTTCTGAGGCACATTTTGCATATAAAGATCCTCCAACAAATCAATGTGAACAAGAGTTCAAAATATAATTTATTTGAAAAATATTATAAATCAACTGCCTGCCAGATGCATTCACTGACCTATCAAGGGGGACTAAGTCACATATTCCAGCTACTATGCTCCCATTCGAGTTGATATCCCGGCATGACAATCAATAAAAGAAATGAGTCTAAGTCACGCTTGAAATGTGGTAGACCAATTGATTCTAAAGATAAAAATCCTCGAAGAAGAAATGGAGTAAATGATCAAAGTGAACATAATACGGAGATACTAGCTTAAGAAGAGACGCGAAATATAATAAATGATAAGACATCAGGGGAGGTCCAGGTACCTGAAAATAATGAGAATGAAGAGATCTCAATAAGTTATGTCTCAATGGGAAAAAGATGGAACCAAAATAATATTGTTATCGATTATGTTTTTGCTTATAGTGTTGTTGTTGAAATAATGCAACAAGATGAGGATCTTGAACTAAAATCCATCGACGAATGTAGAGAGAGAAATTATTGGTCAAAATAGAAGACGCTATCCAGGCAAAATTAACTTAATTTGAAAAACGTGAAGTCTTCGGGCCTATAGTTGGAACACATGAAGGTATAAAGACAGTATGGTACAAATGGATTTTTGTACGAATACGAAATGATCAAAATGAAGTCGTTAGATATAAAGCGCGACTTGTGGCACAAGGATTTCCGCAAAGACCTGGCATTGATTATATGGAGACATATTCTCATGTGGTGAATGTTATCACTTTCAGGTATTTTATAAATCTGGGTGCATGAAAAAATTGATATGCGTATAATGGATGTTGTCACAATCTATTTGTACGACTCATTAGACAATGAAATTTTTATGAAAATTTCAGAAGGATTTAACGTGCCTGAAGCATATAAAAATTCTCGAGAAACTTATTCAATAAAGCTTCAGAAATTCTTATACGGATTGAAACAATCAGGGCGCATGTGGTATAATCGCCTGAGAGTACCTGTTGAAAGAAGGGTACAAAAATGATTCAATTTGTCCTTGTGTCTTTATAAAAAGGTTTGGATCTGAATTTGTTACAACCACTGTATATGTTGATGATTTAAATATCAATGGAACTCATGGGGTGCTTCCAAAAGCAGTAGACTGTTTGAAGAAAGAATTTGAAATGAAAGATCTTGGAAGGACTAAATTTTGTCTTGGTCTACAAATTGAGTATATGAAAGGTAGAATTTTTGTCCATCAATCAACAAACACCAAAAAAACATAAAGCGATTCTATATGGATAAAGCACATCCATTGAATATCCCGATGGCTTTAAGATCACTTGATATAAATAAAGATCCATTCAAACCTCATGAAAATGAGGAAGAGCTTCTAGGTACCTAAATACCATATCTCAGTGCAATTGGAGCGTTAATGTATCTTGCCAACAATTCTCGACCAGATATAGCTTTTTCAGTAAGCTTGTTAGCAAGATTTAGTTCTTCCCCAACACAAAGACACTGAAATGGTATTAAGCATATTTTCAGATACTTGCGAGGTACCATAGACTTGAGTTTATTCAATTCAAATGAATCCAAGTCAACATTAGTAGGTTATGCAGATGCATGATATTTATCTGATCCACATAAAGCTCGATCTCAGGCAGTCTACTTGTTTACATGTGGAAGTACAATCATATCATGACGTTCAACGAAACAGACTATGGTTGCTATTTTTTCAAATAATGCAGAGATAATAGTCATTCATGAAGCAAGTCGAGAATACATTTGGTTGAGATCAATAACTCAACATAGTCAGGAAACATGTGGTCTTTCTTTGAAAGGAAATATTCCAACAATATTGTATGAAGACAATGTTGAATGTACAGCTCAACTGAAAGGAGGATACATTAAAGGAGACAAAACAAAACATATTTCATCAAAATTCTTCTTCACTCATGATTTTTAAAACAATGGTGAAATAGATGTTCAACAAGTTCGCTCAGGTGATAATTTGGCGGATCTATTTACTAAGGCATTACCAACCTCAACATTTGAGAAGTTAATATACAAGATTGGAATGCGGCGTCTCCAAAACTTTAGGTGATATTTTAATCAGGCGGAGTAAAATTACGTGTTGTATTCTTTTTTCCTTAATTAAGGTTTTGTCCCACTGAATTTTTTTAGTAAGATTTTTAATAAGGCGACAAATAATGCATATTACAAATAGCTATGTACTTCCCATGTTTTTCCTGTTAAGCTCTTAATGATGCATATTTTTTTTTCACATGAACATCCAAGAGGACTGTTGTAAGCAATATGTGGATATGAACGTTCATGTGTGAATAGTTTGTGGATGGATTTTCACATTTTATGTCAATCCTTTGCACTATTTTACTTTAGTGTTCTTAACTTTTTTATGCTTATAAATTGGCATACAATCAGATTGTAAAGGACACACAATTGAAGAAGAAAAACTCCTCTTTCTTTCTATATCTGTTTATTATTTATGTTTTACTAAATTACTTTTATTTCATAATATGAACATTATATCAACAAAATGGCTTCATACAAAGAAAAAAGAAAGTTACAAAAGAGAGAAACCAGTAGCATGGAGATATTTGATTATGTTTCAGACTTTAGATCATAGCATATTGTCAAATTGGCATGTAATTATTTGCAGGAAAGAGTGGTCCTCTGTTGATGGTTAATTTCTTAATCAAAGGATCGGTTTGATGGACAAGTAGATCTGTTAGGTTGGACCACTTTGATTGTGAGCCCCAAACTTTAGAAAGAACTAAAATGATACTTTTACTACTACAAAATCTAAGTTACTACCTTCATGGTCCTATTTTATCGGACACTTCCCATTTATTGAAGATGAATTTGACAAATCTAACCACATTAAATTATTTTTTCTGTATCAAAATGTAGGTTCCTTTAAATTATTATAGCTTTATAGTATGTCTTGGAGTTGTTCTCATATCAAAAAAGGATGTAATTTAAAATTAGTTTAAGATCACTTTGCTTGATTCTAGGTAAATGATAATTACTCCCTCCGGTCCATAATAAGCAATCAATTTGCCTTGAGCACACCTATTAATGAAACTAAATTATAGACAAAAATAGTCAGTGTGACTAAACTACCCTTAATTAAATATTGTACCATAGTAATGTGATGAGTAAAAGACTTTTTAGGGATACATACATAAGGGTAATTTTGGAAAAACAAATTAAATTTTTTCTTGATTATATAAATGGACACTTATTTTGGACAAAAATAAAAAGACAAATTGGTTACTTATTGTGGACCGGAATGAGTAACATTTATCATTTATGCAGCCAATTTTTAAAAGTCGGCCAAATTTAATGTGTATTTTTCCTAGTCGGTATACATAAATTATAAATTAATTATTTATAGTTATACATATATTATGCATTCGCCGATTACTTTTAATTTAAGAGATCATGTGAACGGCTATTTGAATTAATTCTTAGGGAGCAACAATTTAGCCATTGCTTTTCCTATATTATTTCAGGCATTACAATTTATGTTCTGTATTCTCTTCCTTTATCTGAATTTGAAATCGACTATATGAATATTATTATACAAGTGAATTTGACACCATCAATCGGTTGTTTATTTTCCTTTCAAGTTTTAACTACTTTCATCGAGATATTAGAAATATATTTTTATCCGATTTCTTTCTCTTGAACAATGATTCTTATAATTTTCATAATTCTTACCCTTTAGAATTCCTTTACAGAAAATGAAAATGAATTAGTTTCGATTTTTCATATTAGAATGAAATAATATATTTCAATTTGGCGGTAATATGAACTTTTTCATTACTCCATTTGTGAACTAACAGTAACTTACTGCACAAAAAAGGACCAACAAAAAAAGACCATTCTTTTTACCATGCTCTAAAACCTTCCACAACTGTTCCACTCTCCTCCTCTTCTTCTTCTTATGGCTTTTAAGCCATGCCTTCAAGCTTTTGGTGCAGATTTTCCAAGTTTATTTTCTTTTAATTTTCCTAGTTAAAATACTTTATTCCCATTTCAAGTTTTTTCTATTTTCTTCTGGTGATTTTAGTTGGCCAGCAAGCTAAAATTTGCTTCTTGTTGGACACCAGCTACTGCAGGTTTGTCTTATTTCTCTCTCTCCCTGCTTTTATACAAACACTTGATTTTTATTTCTAAAATTGGGTCTTTTTAAGCTCAAAATGCTAGCTATAACATTTCTTTTCTAATGATTACTGCTTAGTGTGGAGATTTGTCAGATGGGGTTCTTGTATGTTTCGAAATTTTGATTATTCTTACTTAGTGATAATCAAAGGCAATTTTTTAGTACTAGAATCTTGACTGCAATAGTAATTTGTGTACAACCAGCTGGAGTTTTTTTAGATTTTCTGCTTCTATGTATTATCCAAAATGTGGATACTTGGCCTTTCATTATTGATGATGTTTGCTGATTTCCTTTCTGAAATGGTGATGGTTTTATTTATTTATTATGTGGATATCGCAGCAAAGGTATTTTCTTTAGTTCAGCATAGTGCAGAATTTTGTGATTTGTGGCAAAAACTGACTTGCAAGTAAAAACAATGGGGACCTTTAGAGAAATGCATTTTTCAGCTCTCAGATTGAAGCTGAAGATTTTCTTTGGTAAATCCATGCTAATCTCATCTCACAATGAGAAATAACTTTAGGACTTCATTAATAGGAGGCAAATGTGTCATAAATCACGTATAGCATCTAGTAGACAGGTTGCAGGATTATCAGGTACAATCATTCAACTCCAAATTGTTGTGCCCTTTCTAAATTGTTCCTGATGCATATGCACCTTCTTTAGTAGATAATTGATTTCATTATCGTTTCCCCCAACGGAAAGCAATTTTTTGAACTTCATCCTCATCAAAGATCCTGCTTTTTCGGTTGTGGGAATCTGTCGAAATAATGCTTTAGTTCTTGTATACAAGATCAACAGCATTTTGGTGCAGTCAAAGCATTTCTCTATTCTAGCATGCTTGGGCTGCTAGTGATCATCTGAGTGACCACAAAATAGTGGACATGCTCCTTCTGCATCATCTCCTTTTTCACATTTTTTCCCTTCCGTTACATTAATTGCTTATGACTTCTTCTGATATCCTTTCAAGCTACCATGTGACACCATGCTCTTTTGATAAGGGTTGTTTTTTATCCTTTGTAGCTTCAATATATCATCTTCTTATTCCTGGTCGTACCTTGGGAATCACAAAGATAATTGTTCATTGGTTCTGGTAAGATTAGATGTCATATGAATCCAAACTAAGATGCTCAAGAGATAGGATAGAATTGGGCTTCTAGGCGAGAAGACAGAGTGATGAAACAGAAGGTAATTTTCCATTTGGATAAAAGAATCCGCAAGTGCTTAATAGTTGGAATATGGTGCCTTAAATGATTGTGTAGAAGATTTAGTATGACTGTCCGAACTAAGTTTGGTTTTCTCTGTGAATCTAAAGGGGAAAAGCCAATTGAAATTTGAAAGAATAGGATATAGAGAAATCAAAGGGAGAGAGGTAGACAACAATTCATTTCCTCAACCAATGAGGGATACTCTTAACGTTGCCCCTCACACCCAGGGTCAGATACTGAAGCGTGGATAACATAACATTAGGGCTCTACATTGGGAAATACAACAATAGGGAAGTGTATGGCTCTAATACCATGTTATGAAAATGGACTTTGGGCCTAATTCAACCTGAAAAGTTAACTCTAATAAACCAAAGAGGAGCAACACTAGAAGGAAGTACTATGGAGGGGGCTGATTCTTGCAAAATACAACTATTTATGAGCATAAGTGGTTTTCTTGATAGTATTATGGCCACATATTCGTTATGCACGTGGAGAGCTAATCATGACGGGAGTGAAGGAGTTCTCATGATTCATTGGGTTCACAGTTAGGAATTACGGTCGAATTGTATCAGCTAGATGTTTGATGTGGAGGCTTAATCTTGAAGGAAGAATTCCCAACTAGTTTTGTAACAGTTGATAAGCATGCCATGATACCTTAAATGCTCGGGAGTGATGCACAAGTATGTGCGGAAGCATTTTTTAGGAGATCTATTCAAGATTAAAGTGTGATGAAGTGGATGGTTACCTTCAGAAGATATGTTGCTAGATATATTGCTGTATGTAGTTTGGAAGAATGAAAATATTACAGAATGGGCAAGCAGCAGTTGTTTTTTAATGGTCGTACTATAACTACCTGCTCAATGGAGGTGATATGAGGACCATGTGGAAGTCAATGTGGGATAATGAAGCATCTAAAGGTGGGTTTTCACGTGGTATACTATGTTCTATTCTAACCTAATGTGAGATAATCTGCGGAAGATGAGATGTATAATAGAAACTTGATGCTGCATGTGCTCATTGAATGGGAAGGATGTTGAACATCTGTTACAACATTAAAACATTGTAATAGAATTATGTCTTAATATATTCCTCGTTTAATATGGTCATCTCAAACGATGGCGAATGTGTGACAAGTTGGTACGTGGAAAATATGGATGCTAGGAAGAGGAAGGTGTGGAAAGAAGCTCCTCTTGTGTGTTTGACTAATTTGGGCGTAAAGGAAAAGTAGAATTTTTGAAGGTGTAGAAAAGCAGGATGGGAAGTCAAAGCAGATCTTTTGCTTCATTGGTATTTTTGGTGAAAAGGGAACATTCTTTTTTACATAGATGGGTGGGTGGATCTTTGGAAACGTAATGACACTACCTTGGTGTGATATTCAGTGCAAAAATCTTGGCTTTATCAAAAAATGGAGTTCATTAGTTGGAGCAGATCAATTATGCTCCTGGGAAGTGAAAAGATATTCTTCCAATTTCATCTTAATCGGGAAGTGGAAAGATATGAGTTCCTTGCACAGAGAAGTGATGTTTACTTTCTTTATCCTGAAATTTTATGCTGAAGTTTGATCTTTTATTTTACACAGTTAGTGGACTTGTAATTTCTTAACTCCTCCTTCCATTTTTATTCTCAGGTGATTTGTTCTCCCTTGTTGAGAGATCTTAAAAGTAGTAATACAAGTTATAGCAATGGCGTGTTCGAGCTTCATGGAGATATTTAATGTTCTTGCAGTTAGCTAAAATGAAGACCACACAGGTTCTTGTGCTTATATCTTAATAGATTTCCTTTTGATGTGTTCAGATCCTTCATGTTTTTCTCTAGTTTGTTTTACGGATTTTTCACTTTTTTGGCAATGCTATATAATTTATTTTTAGAAGTTTCTCGATGCAACTTATTGAAACAACTTATGACTCATTTGATTAGCACGCTCCACTTCCAACCAATAGGTTATGAGTTCAAGTCACCCCAAGAGCAAGGTGGGGAGCTCTTGGAGGGAAGGATGCCGAGGGTCTATTGGAAACAGCCTCTCTACCCTAGGGTAGGGCTAAGGTCTGCGTACACACTACCCTCCCCAGACCCCACTTGTGGGATTATATGGGTTGTTGTTATTGTTGTTGTACTTTTGGCTTATTATTTAAGGCTGAGTAATCTCTGCTCTATAATATAGGTTGTTCCTTTTTATCCTGTAATAATTAACGGTTTATATATGTTTTCTTCTCATAGAGCCAGCAAATAATATAATCATATGACTAAAATTCTGAAACCTTAGAAGTTTAGATATCCATTTTTACTACAGAATTCTTTTAACGTGTTGTTCAGATACAGAACTTTTTTTCATAAATTCTTTATTGCAATTACTGCAGGATCTACAAAACACAGCTGAGAAACAATCTTCAAACCAGGCTTCTCATGAGGCCCAGAGTGACCAGCAAAACAATACAACGGAAACACCTGTAGCAGATTCAGGTTCAGTTTCTGCGTCAGGCAATGATAACCGGAAAGTTTCACGTGAAGATATTGAGCTCGTACGATAGTTCTTTTTTCAGAAGAACATACTTTTATACAAGTGTGTGTGTGAGTGTGTAGGGGAAGTTGCTGTTCCTTGTAGTACATTTTTCTTTAATTTTATCATGACAAAATTGGTGATGTAGGTCCAAAACTTGATCGAACGGTGCTTACAATTGTATATGAATAAGGATGAAGTCGTTAAAACACTTCTTAACCGTGCAAGGATAGATCCTGGATTTACAACTCTTGGTATGTATATCAAGAATGAAGTTGTTTGTGATTGTAATGTTTTATGCATTTGCTGCTTGATTGAAATATACTTTCTCGTATTTATTGTTACTGACTGACTATCGGGTCTATAACTTTTGCTGTTAGGTGTCAGTTCTAAGTCTTTTAAACCTTTTCATACTGAATACAGTTTGGCAAAAACTGGAAGAGGAAAATGCAGATTTCTTTCGGGCCTACTATATTAGGCTTAAACTGAAGAAACAAATCATCTTGTTCAATCATTTGCTTGAGCATCAATATCATCTAATGAAATACCCTGTGCCACCTAAGGTTCCATTGACTCCGATGCAGAATGGGATAAATACCATGCCAGGTAATTTTTGTTTATCATTACTTTCATTTCAATTTCATAGCCAATTTTTGTCTTCGTCTTTCCCCCCTTCATTTTCTGAAAAGGAGGACCATCACCTCTTCCCTTTCTGGCACAACGTTAAACTATCAGTCCCTTTCAAATTGGAATTAAGCTACTTTAAGAGAGCATGAACTTAATGTTATCTACAGAGCTATTGAACAACACTCTTGTATGCGTTCTTGCCATTGTTATTCATTGCCTCTTGTTTTCAGTGCAGTCAACAACTTGCCCATGGGATACCCCGTCCTACAGCAACCTGTTCCAGCTGCAGGTCAACCTCATTTTAATTCTATGGGCATGTCCAGTTGCCATGTGGTTAATGGTGTGCCTGCGCCAAGCAACTATCATCCAATGCGGATGAATTCTGGAAATGAGTGAGAATCCATGTTTCCCTTTTAAATTTTGAAATGCGAGACTAGAACTCAAGAAATCCATAAACACTTCCCCAGTTGACCAGTGTGCCCTATTAGGGTTCATGTATTCCTTATTTAGTGACCCTCCTTGTACTTGCATGTGTCAAAGGAACTTGAATTTGATTCTACACCATTACATGTGCATATATTTCATGCTTCATAGAATTTGGTGAAGGCTCTAGCCACTTCTCATTGTTTATAAGTATTACTGAAGGTATAAGCAGGTTTAATCATTGTAGGTTGATGAAAGAGGTTGCTTTTTCCTGCACAACCCGCCATACTTGTTTATTGTTGTCCATGCCTAGTTTGTTAATTTTCTCTATCAAGCTTTTCAAATAGGAATAGACGATCAATCTGGTGGAATATAATGTTTTTGGGCTTCAAATGGTAGAAAGCTGTTTCTATTAGTTTCTTAAGAGAAATAGCATGACTAATGGCGCTCAACATTTTCCTATCTGGTGACAGTATGGTGGTAGAAACCAGTGTATCTGATGTGGCACCAGCTGTTCCACCTAGCAATGCCATGTCATCTATGTCCGATATGCCTGTAAGCCCTGCATCAGTGGCTTCAAGTGGCCACTTCCCCTTCACTGCTTCAGAGATTTCAGGGATGGGAATTGACACATCAGCCCTCGACACTTCATTCCCATCTGATGTAGCAAGTTCAGTAGGACTGCAACTTCCGACAGATAATGGGGCTGGTAATTCTAGAGATATGCTGAGATCCTTTGATCAGATTCCTTGGGATTTCAGTCTTTCAGATCTAACTGCAGACTTGTCAAACTTAGGAGGTAACTTTCTTCATACAAAATTTAAAGTTTTTTTAATCGCACGACTCCTGGAAAGCAAATTTTGGTTCTGAGCATTACTCTTTGAACTTGTTTAATAATTGTGTTGGCTACATAAATTTCTGAATTTGAGGATTCCTTTCCTGCTCTTAGCATTTTCTAGCCCCCCTTTCTCGTATATACAAGCTTGTCCCATATTTTTCTTCCCTTGTATCATTTTTTCTCTTCCTCTTTGGTCTGGTTAATTGTAACTTCTGATTCAATACTTATTGCAGATCTAGGATCTCTAGGAAACTATCCTGGTTCCCCTTTTTTGCCTTCCGATTCAGATATTCTGCTTGATTCTCCAGGACAAGAAGATATAGGTGACAATTACTACTTTCTTGCCCATGTAATATTATGTTTTGAATCAGAAACAGATTGAGAAGTTAGAAAAAGCATTAGCTTTAACTATCTCCACATCTATGTGCTCTTTCTGAAAGCTATTCAGATGTATATTAATGGCTAGTCAGTATTCTCTCTTTTTCAAAAAATACTTGTTGGAATCTGCTCTGATGTTGATTAGTGCAAGGCATGTCTTGTGCCTGCCTCAGAGGCGGGATAGAAGCCTAGCTACGTATCTGGCCGAACCCAGTAGCTTTGTTCAAACAATGTATTTGTGTTAAGAATTACACATCAAATTCAAAACCCATAAAATTGAAATCATTGTTCCGGTAGGAAATTTTCCCATAGTTTATAGATGTGGCATGACGAGCTAAACTTTGTATGCTATTCTTTTGGTATGAACTAATTGTTGTCATGGTTTTGGTTTTGGTTTAGTGGAGGAATTCTTCGTTGATGTTGATGTTGATGCTGCCCCAGGAGCTGCAGCATGTCCTCAATCAGATGAAGACAAGTCCTAGTTTCAGTTGAGATGTACACCTTGTGTCAGAATAACTAGTTTGTCTGCAAAATGATGGTAAAAGGAGAATATTGATTTACCCGTGTTAGGTATGTCAGTGTAGCTTTTAACCGTGACGATTTCTAGAAGCAAGTCAGAATATGTTAGTTTTGAATACTCCATTGAACATTGAACATTAGCAATCAGAAATTAAGAATATGTTAACCAACTACTGTACCAATCATCGATCAATGGTTTTGGTACTTGCTTTGGATGTATGAAAATAAGTTACCACTACAATCAAAATGTTCTCTCTTACGTGTTAATTGCAGCTTTCATAAATCTCACAATCGTACTTCAACAGTTTGTAGCCTTCCTTACTTTTTTCTCTTTTTTTTGAGTATGATCAAAATGAAAATTTGTTCCCACATATACTGGTTACTGGTTACTGGTTAGAGTCCAACTCATGAAAGAGTTTGCAAGTATACTTTGGGTAAACTTAATTACGAAATCAAACAGAAATGGACAAGTTTGCAAAAAGAATTGACAAATATCACACTTCTCGAACTGTGTGCGAAAACAAAACCAACCAAATGGTTGCAAACTCAATTCTACTAATCAAAATATTTTATACTGAACAGATCAGCAGTTGTTTACTACTTGTGCTTATTGTTGCAATGGTTTAAGCTTCAATAATAAAGTAAAGTAGGAATTTAATCTTTGCTCATGTCATGATAAAGTTATATTCAGCTCGAGATAGAAAATGAAGAGAAAACTATGCCAACACAAGAATATAGTAATATATCTATCAAGAAGGAAAAGGATGATTTCCACTAGGACCTACTGAAAATTTTGTCGTAAATTCAATAAAACTTCCTAAGACAAGTTCAGTACTAATTTTACAACATTGATGTCCATAGTTTCGCCATGACACTGTTCTATGAGCAAAAATTTACAAATACTACCTTCCAGTCCTCCCCCGATTAGAGGGGAAAGTAGTGTCCGATGATGTTACTTCCTCTCTAAAAGGCCGAGTTGATGCATCTGCTATGCTAGGTAACCTTGAAACACTGCCCTTCCCTTTCTTGGCATTTGGTCCAATCTCCTCTATCATGTACTTCCAACCATCTATAGGCCTCCTTCGGCTGAATATATGGGTTTTAATAAAACTAGCAATCTGCATGATCAACATTTATTCAGAGCTTAAGAAACAACACCAAACTATAGACCATGATGCTTCACTATCTATTGTTAGAACCTTATAAAATCCGTGTTAATTTTACTTTACTAAATTGCTTCATTATCCATTACCGGACAGAATTACAGAGGAATACTGAATACATGTTGAAAGGAACACATGTCAAGATAAAAACCATTTTTAGCAAAGGCAAAAAATAATTTACATTGAGGTCCATCCGCCATATGTGGAAACATATAGCCTATATTCCTGTAACAAATAACTCACAAGTCACAACCAAGTGCATAGAACACAAATCGTACAATTGACAAGAATGTGACTGGCAATGAGCTTAGAGAACATGAAATTGAAGAATAAACTACTTCAAGCTCATATTGTTACAGAGTGAAGTTCATAAAGAAAGACCGAAGATGACAGGCCATCATGTTACTGACCAAGGTATGCAACAACCACCGATTTTATTGGTCAATGATATACTAAGATTATATGGCAAGGTACATACTTGGTGAATAATGTAAGGCTAGGATCGGAAATAGAACATGGACCTGCTATCAGAAATGACAAGCTCCAAAGAGAATGTTTACCCCTTCAGAGATGTGGACCGCCAAAGAAAATGAATTGGAAGGGAGCTTCAGAGGCTATATTTGGCCGAAGAGATTTGTAGCAGACACTTAGTTACACTTCACCGGTAATGGAAGGAAACAAGAACAAAAGTTTTTTCCTTTAATGGACACTGGTCAGAGGACATACAATTACATTGGTGTCATCCTCATTTACCAAGTGGTAAGAGGGAACAGAACAAGGAATGTGACAGGGCAACTTAACAAAACCTCTATGCATAGAGTTGCATTAACAGACCACAACTTCAAAGCACCCCAATCCCTTTGCAGGAAAATAACTAAGTGACTAGAAAGGCCAATCTCAGAGGAAGATGGTAGTATTGGCTCTACAATGAAAGAGGAAGAGGCTCCAACTTCAGGCATTTTTTTTTGCCTACATGCTGCCGGGAAATTATTAGGGAATATTCTGATAGCCCTTCAACATTTCATATGACAGTGGATTTTAATATAACGATCATTGCCAAGCCCCTAGAACTAATAGAGTGACTGGTAGAAGATATGGTAAGCTTAAGCTTATTAGCCCTTTTTTTGGGTGTGATGGTTAATGACTGAAAATTTATCGCTCCTTCAGTTGCTCAATGCCTTCGTCGAAGACTAGTCCTGGATATTCAACAGAGAAATACACTTCTAGTTCGACCCTCGTAAAACTTTGGACGGACTGCAACAAACCTACAGGGTGCTTCGCTGTTTTTGCTAATAAGTAGCACAATGTCGCCTCACTTGGTGTGTGCAGTTAAAAGGATTTTTTATACGTTTCTTGATCAAAGGAAAAATATAAGGGAGAAAAAAATCAATAAGAAGAACAGGATCTAAGCAAAATAATCTGATACTTTTGGCATGGGTGGGCACCAATTTTTTTTAAATCTAGAAAAAAATTTGACGTTTTTGGAACAAAGACAGATGCTTAAACCAAAGCTTGCGGATTCACCAAACTTAACAAGTCTGCTCAGCAACTAAGTTTGAATTCATAAATTGGAGTTTCTCCACAAACCTGGAATTTGTTGAATGCAATTCGGCGTTCAAATTCTTGGACTAAGATATCTTCCTCTCTTTGTGACATCTCCCATATATTCCCATCTTGCATTTTCGACGTTGTTTCCCAGCCATCAGGTTTGTTTTTGAACTCAGAACTCGTGATGTTTGAATTGCTTAAATCATCAGTAGGTGAATCAAAAATCCTACACTTGCACACACAGCAAAGTGAAATTAAAAAGATATAGCAGGTCATCATGGTATCAAACTTAACCTCCAGATTGCATTGAAAGCAAGTATTCAACCCATCAGCTCACACAAGTTCAGGAATTCCGTACTCACATTCCACCGAAACAAAAGATGCTTGAAATGTGGCAAGATTTCTGAGAAAAGGTATACTAAAGTCAACACATACTCAAGTGATATAACCGCAATTCTACTACTTACGACTTGCTTTCATCATCAGTATCTTTCAAGGCAATATAGCATAGGTAGTTGAAAACTTCTGTCTCCCCGAAATGAAGATACTTTTCTCTTTTGGGATGCTCCAAGATTTCTTATATAGGAAAAAGATCCTGAATGGAAGTATACAAAACCCAATACAGATCTAGCCCTTAGCATTGGGTTCAACCGAATGGCTCGCAAGTAATGCATTGGGTTCAACCAAATGTATGCAAAAGATGTCAATAAATAATAAGACTTCAACTAATCCGATCCACTAACTCTAAATTCTAAAGCCACCTCTGACAAAATTATTAAAACTCATGATTGCATGCAAACTAGTTAATGGATAATGATACGATAACAAATCAATTCAAATGCACATCAAATAAGCACAGCCAACTACATCATTTTTTTTTATAAGGCACAACCAACTATATCAATCAACGATCAACTATGCCTCAATCCAAACTATTTACGGTCAAATATATAAATTCCTACATCCATAAGCACATTCAATAACCAATAAACTACGCCTCAATCCTACTTATGCAAATAAAAGAAAGATAAAACTACGCCTCCATGCCAAACTATATGGGGTCGGCTACGAGTCCGGTATATTCATAAGCAAAATCAACTATATACCTATATATATCAATCAACGATCAACCACGCCTCAATCCGTAATGAATCCTCTATATATGTAAACAATGTCAATTATATCAATGAAAGATCAACTACACCTCAATACCAAACTATGTAATACGCCTTAATCCCTAGATGAATCCTACATATATCAATCAACGATCAACCACGCCTCAATCCGTAATGAATCCTCTATATATCTAAATAATGTCAACTATATCAATCAAAGATCAACTACACCTCAATACCAAACTATCTAGTATGCCTTAATCCCTAGATGAATCTGACATATCTGTAAACACATCCAATTATATCAATCAATCAATTACACCTCAATATCAGACTACTTGAAAATCCTCTATATCCATAACACAGTCAACTATATCAATCAAAGAGCAATTGCGCCTCAACCCCAAACTAGTTAGAGTTCACTACATCAATCCTTTATATCCAATAAGCAAAATCAACTATATCAACCAATGATCTATTACACCTCAATCCCAAACTAATTTGGGGTCTTGAATCCTCCACATCCATAAGCACACAACAACAACTACTACTACAACACCTCAGTCCCAAACGAGTCGGGATCAGCTAAATGAAACCTCTATGACCACATTACTCCATTTAAACTCATCTTATGCCAGTATTATGCAAATACTAATAATATGTTCATACCCAAAACAAAACAAAAAAAAAGGAGCATAAAATCAAATAAATAACGGCCAAAAAATTGTGACTTTTAACAAAAACAGGAAGAACATACTCTGAGCAGCTATCAAGAAGCTTTTCAATATCATCAGCATTGCCACCAATAGAATCCCCAAGCTTAGCCTCTTCCATTTTATCAATCTCCTTCAACCACAAGCCCGCATGTATTCTCTGCTTCTTCAACCTATAATCCCTCTTTATATTCTCCAAACTATACAGCGAACTCTCATTCTCATTCATCTTTATTATGCCCTTTTCATTATCATCATTAGTACTATTTTTCTGTTGTTTCCCCTTTCGTAAGTGCCAATTCTCATTCATGTCCTCTACAAAGGCTTTAGTTTCCGCATCAACTACCGTAACTCTAGGCACATTTTGGGTATTTTCGGTAGTATTGCTAGTATCATCGGGAAGTGCAAAGTTTACGTCGGCTTCCCATGGAGCTCGATTCTTGCCAGAGAGATCGTCCGGAAGCCACGCGGATTCCCATGCGTCGTTCCACTCGTCGTCGCCGCTTTTGGTCGACAAATGGCGGCGGACGGCGGCGAAGAAGGTGGGGTTTATGAGGGGTTTTTTGAGAAAGGTTAGTGGGAGTTTGCGGATTGAGTTCATTAGGAAATCTAGTTTCTAGGGGTTGCGCTTGGTTTTGGGGATTGTGAGAGCCATATAATTTTTTTCTAATCAAATGTCACGGTAAGTTCTAATTTTATCTATGTATGCACACCTTACCTACCTCTGCCTAAGGCCAAATATATTAATTATTATATTATAGCTTATGAGTGTATAATGTATTTTAGCTTTTCATAAACCAATTTAAATTCATAAAAAATAATCTTATCTAATTAAATTTGTATTAAGTAACAGCTTGTTTGGACGGTTGTTACCCATTGTATCGTATAGTATTGTTATCCAAAAACAATATTTGTTTTGATTGTTTAGTTAAAGTTGGTTGTATTGTATTGTTAAATTCATTGTTCCGGAACGATGAAAAGTCCCTTTTTTTAAACAACCGATTTGGTGTGGTGGAATTGTTTCCTATTTCTCTTTCCAATTATGCCCTAACTTATTATTTTAGAAATATATTTTACCCTTTACCTTTTTTTTTTTTAAACTCCAGATCTCCAGCCTTTAACCTACTCTGTCATTTTCCCTTTTTTCTTTCTGTCGCTTACTATTCCCAACTCCAACGTCAAAGGCAGTAAGAATAGGTTTTGCCTTATTTTTGTTTCATTTTTCTCCTACTTTGATTTTAACTCCAATTTTAATTACTTTAATCTCTAATTAGTTATATATTATTGGTTGTTTTCAAGTGTGCAAAGTGTTACTTAGCTATCTCCATTCATTTGTTCTGCCAACTGCACGGTGTTCTTTCGTTTCTCTATCGTCGTTCTTTTTTTTTTTCTAATGATAATTAATCTTTGATTTTTTAGTAGAAAGGGATTTTCTTAAATTATTTTTATGTGTAATTGATAAATTTTATATTTAAAATAATTAAGGGTATTTAAGTAAACTTATTAGTTACAGTACGATTGGTGGGATCAAATACACACGCAAGTATACATGGTCGTACAAGTAATAAAATGATAAGTCAAGTGTCGAACCCACATAGACTTGTATCAACTACCCACTAAAATCACTAAGATTGTTATTCAGTCAAGCCAAAATCAAGTTTAAGAATGTGATTATATTAAATTATAATTCTAAGTATTAACTAAATTATCAAGCAGTAAAATGATTGTTATGTATTCAATAGAGACGAGTATTCTAGGGTTGTGATCGATTCACCAATCCTATGGTGTTCTAGTTAACTCTCCATTTCATACAATTCACCCATGGTTGCTAATTCATCGATAATTGCTCTCATAGCCTTCTCCCGAAGTACTACTCGCCTATTCAAAATAGATTAACGCCTATATTCCTATGTAATCAATCTATCAAGAACGTATTAAGATTACGATATTTAATTAAGCATGGTGGCTAGGTATATTCCTATCCTAACCACAAATCCGCCCCCATAGGAGTTAAGATCATGCTCTTTTCAATTCCTCTCTAATCTAAACATGGCTTTCCCAAGCATAGCGTAGATAGTAAATAGAATCTAACTGTTGGCCAGACAATTAAGCAATTAATCACAGAATTGAAGAAACAACCATATATTAGTGAATTTTAACCAAGGTTAAGCTAATGTTAAATAACAATATACATCGCTAAATCACAACCCCAGAACTAGAGTGCATAGCCACTCATGTTCGTAGTAACAATTCCAAGTATTTTGCATAAACAAATTACAAAGAAAAGAAAAGGAGGTGAAGAACTCTATGATTTTCTCCTCCAAAAGTTATCCATGTGATGTCCTTGCCTACGGTCGCAAAACTCCGTGCAAAGTGGCATTTTTTGGTCTATTTATATGTGTAGGAAAAGACCTAAAGGTGTAGGTCAAGTCCCAGTCAAACCAGGAGACTAAATAAAGCTTCAAAACTCGGAATGGACCTAGCCCCAGGCCTGGCGTCGCCAGCTTAATGCCTGGTGCAGCTTAGCTTTAGCCTGGCCTCGCCAGCCTAACGCCAGCCTCACCCTGGCTTTAGCTTGGCCTCGCCATATATCTCCTTTTCACTATTCTCGAGCATATTTTCAACGTTTTAAGTATCCCTTTTGTTCTACTTTCATCTCCAATTCACCTACACATAAAATAGACTCTATTACGCACAAATAAAGTGTAATTTATCATTAAAGCATGTAAAATGCAAGGCACATAATGTACGAAACAATGAAATTATAGGCCCACGTCAATACCCCACACTTAAACATTGCTCGCCTCGAGCAATCAAACTACACTTATAGATACGACCCTTTTTTAAACAATCCTCCTAGCTCATCACACCAAGAATCTTTAAAATAGACCAAGCACAAGGGTGTAACATCTTCACCTCAAGATTTGACTCACAAGTTTCATGCATTATTTCACAATTCACTCACTTACTCTAACACAGAGGTCAATGACATTACTTTTCCTTCATGAATCAAGTGCCGTCACACAACAAAAAAGAGTATTCCAACACACAATAAAATTTAAGAACAGTTAGGAACTTAAGATAGAAAGAATTCACTCACTCTCAGAAATAACATTCATATGCTACAAAAGATGCATCATAGGCTTTCCCGTAGTGTACTACTCTACTAATTGAGCTTATTCAGTCTAGGATCAAGTAGGATTTTCATTGGTTGTAATGTAGGCTGCGGGTCGGGTAGGATACATTTGGATATAAGAGTGGCTACACCTCCCTAAGAACTTTAATACATATACTTTAACATTCAGACCACATGCTCTTGTCAAACCAAAACTCCACATTCACATCAATGTACATTAACTCCATGTTTCTTTAAGCACAATTACATCAAGAGTCACCACTATCACTGAATACTTTTCACAGCAATACAACTATTTTTTTCTTTTTCAATTCAAGTGGCTCTTACTTTTTCAAAACAGGGCACCTTTCTCCTTATTTCATTAGTTCCACTCAAAAGCAAAACCAACCACCCAACACTTTAACTTTTACAAAGTTCATAATAATTCAAGTGCTCATAAGAGGTGAAAAGGTTTTAAATAGATAATTAATTCAAACAAATGGGGAAGACTTGTAATGTGATTGCCAAGGAAACAGGATTACAGACTCAACGGGGTTAACTACGATACATAACAAATATGTGGGTAAATTATATATATCTGGCTCAACAAAGAAACGCCTATATCACTTCCAAGACTGAACAAAACTACTATTTTGCTTTGCAAACACACAGGGCAAGTTTTAGACATCAAATGCAATGTACAGAATAACATACAAACCTCACGCACATATGGCACATAACTCACTCAGGATTGGACTCATCAAGACTCTCTAGTCAAAGCAGTTAAGCAAATTTACGATTATACAATTTAAGGTACTTATATAAGAGTCAAAAACTGAGCCTAAGCGTTGTTATACCTCATTTTAACACGGGTCAAAACAAAGTATAACATATTGGTAATTCAAAATTTAGTAATTAAAAGAGTCGCCATGCTGTTATACCTCATTTTAACACGGGTCAAAACAAAGTATAACATATTGGTAATTCAAAATTTAGTAATTAAAAGAGTCGCCACCTAATTATTTTAAAGGTGAATTAGGACACCAAATTTAGCCAGGTGATACTTGAAGTTAACTCTACTAAAGACATGAGTGCTAGTGTTTCCTTTTGTACAAAGCTACAAACATATTTTGATTCAGTTAAACGGAAGAAAAAAACCTAACACGCAATTCAATAATACGGTATGTTACTAATTTAAGAATAATAGGATAAGGTTGAGTTTTTACCTTCCATGGGGCGGTGAACCGAAGCTTTTGAGCTTTTAGATTTACTACTCCTTTGTTACTGAGAATGTGAAATAGAGACTAAAAATGAGAGACCTCCCACAGATAGTGAAGCTTGAAGAATTTTAATAAAATGGAATATGGTATCAAACTAATTTTTGAGGGTTCAAGATTGTTCCTTCGGCTGAAGGTTGTAGGAGTATTTATAGGAGAAAATAACGAGGGTTTCATGAGTGGGAATTGAAAGAGTCATTTGAAATCTGGCCCGTCACGTGATCTCTTTTGCTCAGCAGATCAAATTTTATGAACGTTTTTCTTGGCTCTTTGTGGTATTCTTTGTTTGACCAAATCTTATAGCAGAGAAGAGAGATAAGAAAAGTCATGATGTTTTAGAGATATTAAAATATCTTACTCGAAATTGAACGAGCAAGTTCTGCCATGGCTGATGGGGTGAGGTAACTTTCACCAAAAGAGGAAGGATAAGGTAGGCGGCTATTAGGGTGGAGGATTAAGGTTTGTAAGTTTGAAATAGCTGATAAGAGGTGATTAAGAGGGCTCCACGTTTTGGGCTTCTTTATTGGGCTTATGGGAATTGGGCAATAATTGATTGGGTTGGTTTGAGCTATTTAAGAGTGGGCAAATGAAAGAGAATGGGTGGTAGGCTTTTTTCTTCTTTATATTAATTTCTTTGGGCTTCTTTGTATTAATAACTTGGACTAAAATTTAACACTTTAAACATATAAAAATCTAATATTTATATATTTGATAATTGTTTATAGAAAAATTATTGAAAGGAAAGAACTATATAAAATAACTTGTCCAAGGTATTAAAGATCGAGAAACACAAAGAAATTGATTGAAGGAAAGGCAAGACAAAATTGGGTAAATATTTTAAAGTATTGAAATAAATACTACTATTTGATTAAATAAAGGAATGTGATAAAATTTTCACAAAAGACGATAAAAATGATATTGAAATAAAAATAATAACAATAAAAAAATAATACTACTATCCAATAATAATACAGATACTAACAATAATAAAAATAATAATGCTAACTAGGTCTATTTTTGGATAACAATTTTAAAATAATTATTCTTAAACTATTAGCAATATTAGAAGCTAAAAAAATAGTTTGAAAGAAATCATGGACAAAATTGGATGTCAACAAGCGTCACAACCAAAATACTCACTATTCTCAAGGCATAACAAAGTCAAGAGATATTGCGTCAATTCAATTCACATCACCATGGCTTCTCTCCTAAAAAAAATTACATACACCCAGTTCAAACAAAACCCTTGGAAAAGAATCGCGGCACAAAGAAAAACCAAGGGGGAATTTCTACACTACTTACACAGAAAATCTTTTTGTCCTTTTTCTTTAGACTGAAATCCCTCAAGAAAACTGTCTAGGAGATCCATCGTCGGAAAGAGTCTAATTTTTTCTTTCTTCTTTTTTCGAATTTTTTTATTTTTTTATATAGCTACTTAAATACTACACAACTACTAAAACAAAAATAAGAAGTTAACATTTTTCTACATCCTGCTTCTAATTATTTAGAGAATTCTCCCACCCCACACTTAAAAGAGCGCAGTGTCCCCAATGCACAAATAAAGCAAAACAATAAAAACGATGGACAAGAAACTCCCTGAAAGGCCAAAATCCGAAGCAATAGCGGCTCACGGCTACTCAGACTTCCCCCAGGTATGATCCTTTGCGTGGCACTCCACACTTAGTTCTCACCATCTAACTCGCTTTTGCACTCTTCCAATGGCTTTGCTTCCTATTCTTATAATCCTACAAAACAAAAATAAATACTACAACAATAATAAGAAAAAAATAAAAATAAAAGAAAACAGTAAAGATCGGTTGCCTCCCAACAAACTCCTGATTTATAGTCGTGGCACGACTCTACTACTTTGCTCATGCTGGGCGTTTTCTCTTCTTCTTTCTCCCATGAAGTCTAGCCTTTTTGCACGCTCTCAGAGGGTCTCCTCTTTCATCTCTGGCTCTTTTCTCAATCATCTTTACACACTCAGCTTGCAACACCACATCCTCTAAATCAATTATCCCATCTGGATTACTACAATTCACATAAGGACTCTGCTTATCCCCTTCAATTCGACCACAATAATCATGCACAAGTCCTCATAATGCTTAGGGAGATTAAGTGCTTTGCACACATTAAAAGGGATTTCCTCATCGTCAACTCTCATCTTTAACTTCCCTTCCCTCACATCAATAATCGCTCCACCAGTAGCTAATAATGGTCGCCCCAAAATGATGGGCACTTCCTCATCTGCCTCGTAATCAAGCACAATAAAAATCAACATGAAGAATAAGCTTTCCCACTCGAACTAACACATCCTCAATAATTCCTTCTGGAATAACTAGTGACCTGTTTGCTAACTGTAAAATGATTGTATTAGGTCTAAGCACCCCCAATCCGAGTTGCTTGAACAAAGAGGATGGCATCAAATTTATACTAGCCCCTAAATCACACAGGGTTCTACCAACTTCTTGTTTTCCAAGAGATAAAGGAATTGTGAAACTCCCAGGATCCTTCAACTTAGGAGGAAGTTTACTCTGAACTCTGGCACTGCACTCTTCATTAAGTGCAACTGTTTCGAACTCTGAACGTCTTCGTTTGTTTGAAACAATATCTCTGAGATACCTTGCATACTTAGGCACTTCCTGCAAAATTTCCACCAAAGACAAATTCACCCGCACTTGGCTCAAAATATCTAAGCATTTCTTGTACTTAGCATCATCTTTTTGCTTCTGCAGTCCTTGTGGAAACGGAGGTGGTGACCTTGTCACAATTATTGGCTCGGATCCTTTGTTCTCTTTCTCATTCTCCTCAACTGGCTTGGGAACTAATTCTCCTTCAGGACGAGCTGTATACTTCTTTTTCTTTGGAACTACTTCTAATACTCTTCCATTTCTCAAGGTAACCGCATTTACTTGAGCTTTAGGATTAGGCTCAATCTCACTAGGAAGAGCTCCAACTGGTCTGGTATTTTGGGCACTGGCAAGTTGTCCCAATTGGCGCTCCAAATTTCTTATTGTTGCGGCTTGGGATTGCTGATCAGCCATCAATTTCTGAGCGAAGGCTTGCTGATCAGCCATCAATTTTTGATTGAGGGCTTGCTGATCAGCCATCAATTTCTTCATCATTTCCTCAAGGTGACTTGTTGGACTCGCTTGTTGTTCAGCCTGAGGTGGTCTATATTGTTGTTGAGGTGCTTGAGATTGGTATTGATTCTGAATACCTTGATTTCCACCCCAAGAGAAGTTTGGGTGGTTCCTCTAGTTGTGATTGTAAGTGTCCCCATACTGATTAGTCTGGCCTCGATTTGTTGTCACGACCCAAATTCCTCCGTTGGGTATCATGATGGCACCTAGTCTTAGGGACTAGGTAAGCCTAGAAATTACTGAATAACAACAATAAATAAAGGAAAACTAACAGCCTTGATATAGAATCTCAACAGAATGTACAAACTTTCCCAAAACTGGTAATACAAGTCATAAGCTCTACGAATCTTCTACAACTTCTAAGTACAACTATTTGGAAATAGATATAACAATGTATGAATAATAAATACAAAGAAGCTGACTCTGACGCCTGCGAACGCAGCAGCAGGTTACCTTGAGTCTCCTCGGCAACCATCCACACAACTACTACAATATATACTTGGATCTGCACAAAAAAATGTGCAGAAGTGTAGTATGAGCACACCACAGCGGTGCCCAGTAAGTACCAAGACTAACTTCGGTGGAGTAGTGACGAGGACTAGTCAAGACACCACTGGTCTACAAGATAAATAACATGAATGTAGAAATAACCGAATTTTACATCTATCTAAGACTTCACGGAATAATTTACAACAATGTCAATATAATGCGGAAGGCAATTACATAAATCAATCACGAAACAACACAAACTTACGCAGAAGGATGGACAACAAAACAAGCTAAACCGAACGGAAACACAATACAATAGAGAACACCATTAACTCAACTCTACATCAGGTTGTTCACATCGGGCCTTAGCCACTAAAATCCATATACTGGTGGAAATCTTTAAACAACAGTTCATATGAAAAAATTTTACAAATAAAAATCATTTTAGTATGGAAGAGTTTCCTTTGAAAACATGTTTTCTCAAAAAGTATATATAAGTATATTAATTAGAGAGAATTACATAAAACATAGGTTCTTTCACATACGAAACTTCTCAAAGATGCTTTCCCAATAAATGACTTCCAAATCTCATTTTAGGCAAGACTAGTGCTTTTCAAATATACCTTCGATGTATAAGTCATTCAAGTATAATCATTTCAAACCATTGCTTTTTCAATAACACTTTTCAATAAAATCCCTTGATCAGAATCTCCTCAAGATTTATCTACCGGAACTCAGTCCGTAACTCATAAATTACCACGCCGTACAGGAGAAATATCAAATCTTGCCAATAAATGTAGGAACATATCAGTAGGAATATCCAAATTTAGAACAACGAAATAAAATGCAAGGACAAGTGCACGACATCACCCTTCGTGCTTTACTCTCATTCTCACCAAAACAAGTGCACGGCATCACCCTTCGTGCTTTACTCTCATTCTCACCAAAACAAGTGCACGACATCACCCTTCGTGTTTTTACTGTCATAACATGGCACGGCATCACCCTTCGTGCTTTAATATCATAACACGACACGACATTATCCTTCTTGATTTAATATCATAATATGGCACAACATTATCCTTCGTGCTTCAATATCATAACATGGCACGACATTATCCTTCGTGCTTCAATATCATAACATGGCACGACATCACCCTTCGTGCTTTATTACTCTCATCCTCACAATACACGGCATCATCCTTCGTGCTTTACACTCTTCCTCGCCCAAACAATATCAAGAACAACAGTTTGGCCAGGACAAACCAACAATATGACCCATAAATCACCACATCCCGCAAGGGAGTCAACAATACAAACAATATCATTAACATCATAACCAGTAATAAAAATCACAACATCCCGGCAAGGGAGTCAATAGTACAAACAATATCATTAACATCATAAACAGTAACAGGAACCATAACATCTCGGCAAGGGAAACAGCTATAACCAATCTCACCTAAACGGTTAACTTCACGGAATAACACTCAGCCTAAACAAAAGGCCCGATAATAGGCAACATCAAGGAAATCCCAATAACATAAATTTCTAACCATTAGACCTAAATGGAACTTAAGGGAATAGTCATATAAATCACAATGTAAGACTTACGGTCATGCTTGACTCCAATGAATAGATGTTCCGACTACGGGTAGTCAGCTATAAGGCTAGATGACACTAATTATAGTCAATTAGGCAAGCTAGGAAGAAAATATAGCATGATGATAAAAAAAGTAGAATATTCAGTTAAGTCAAGTAAAGTCAAATAGCCAACGAAGAATCCAAAAACAAGTAATTCTAATTTAAACATGAAGGAATGAAATTAACAACCAAGGATTCAAGTGTAACAATTACAAATCATACACAGGTAATATAAGAATCTACGAATCCTAAAAGGGTAATCTAATTGCAAATAAGTACAAGTACACACTCGTCACCTCGCATACTCGGATTACAATCAACAAGGAAGACTCAATCCTAAGGGGTAGTTCCCCCACACAAGGTAAGACAAGATACTTACCTCGACGGCGACTACCCGGTACTCTAAAATGGACTTCTCAGGTGAAAAGACCTCTGTATGGCTCAAAATTACTCTAAAACAACTTCAAAATACACATAAAACTTGTAAGGGACTATTCCGGATAATAAAGTTTCAATATTTACAAAAATATAAAAATCGACCCAAAAGTCGATCCCCGGGCCCGCACCTCGGAACCCGACAAAATTTATAAATTCCGAAAACCCATTCAATTATGAGTCCAACCATACTAATTTCATCAAATTCCGATGCCAAATCGATGTTCAAACCCAATTATTCTTTTTAGAAAAGTTTTGGATAAAACCCCCAATTCTCCAATCAAAATATGGATTAATTCAAAAAATGAACTTCTGTAATCATATTAAAATGAAAAAAAAATACTTAGATACCGACCCCGATGAAAATACGAGAAGAACGCCGCAAAAATCACCTCAATTGGAGCTCTAGAATTCAAGATATGCTCAAAATACTAAAATGACGATGTCTGATATTTCTATACTCAGGGATTTTCGTAGGTGCGACCAAAATACCCGCACATGCGCATTTCCAGCTGTCAATTCCGCACTTGCGGGCCATTTTCCGCACCTGCGGCTCCGCTGGTGCGGACCCAAATTCGGACCTGCGAAACACGAGCACCAACTCTCTTCTCCGACACTTAAATGAGCATAACTTCCTCATACGATGTCCAAATTCGACGATTCTTTTTGCTATAGCTTCGTAATTACAATACGGATCTAATGCTTCAATAAAAACAGAAATTGGAGCTCATGTGCTTAATTTGGTACCAATTATGCTTGAAGAAACGACGCTAAAATATCAAAACCGATCGCAACACAACTCATACCTATCCGAAACTCACCCGAGCTCCTCGGGACCTCAACCAACAATTCCCACAAGTCATATATTACTACCCGAACTTAGTCGAACCTTCAGAAAACCCAAAACAACACCAAAACACCGAATCAACCTTGGAAAGCCTAAGAACTTCTAAACTTCCAAAATACGCCAACGATGCCGAAACTTGCCAAACCACGTCTGAATGACCTGAAATTTTGCACACACGTCACAAATGACACTACGAACCTATTTCAACTTCCGGAATTCCATTCCGAGCTCGATATCAAAATTTCACCTATCGGCCGAAATAGCCGAAATTCTAACTTTCGCCAAATTACCTCAAATCTCTCTATGGACCTCCAAAACCAATTCCGGACGCGCGCCTAAGTCCAAAATCATCACACGAAGCCATTGACATTAACCAAAACTCATTCCGATGCCATTTACACAAAAGTCAAACCTCCAGTCAACTTTCATCACTTAAGCTTCCAAGACTGAAATTTTTCTCCCAATTCGACTCCGAATTACCCGGTAGCTGAATCTAATCACGCACGCAAGTCGATATACAAAACGTGAAGATGTTTATGACTTTACACCACCGAAACGGAGCTTAAATTCCCGAAACGACCGGTCAGGTCGTCACATTCTCCCCCTCTTAAACAAAGTTCATCCTCGAACGTGCCAAGATTCACCTTGAAATCCTCCACTCACTGATTTCACACTTCCAAAACACACCTGCAGGTGACCCCACGTCACCCCAAGCTACATAAGCCTGATGACACCATCACAACTGCAATTTAGCCTTCCTATTACCACCGATAAGCCCCATACCTCTAATTTCTCATCTTCTACTCATTTACAAAGGACCCAATCCTAATTCCATATCCGGCATTAGCCTCAAACAATTGCATCGACTCAGGACTACCCCCATAAGGTACGACCAGACCATATAGCACATCACACATAGGCTCAAATAACACTTTTGATCACAATAGCTGCCCGAAATCAACTCAACATTGACAATTAGCTCCACAACTAAACGGACTCTGTTCCAAACCCAATAATACTGATAATGATGCAATAAACACAAAGATTTCATTATTAAACACCTAAATTACCAAGCCACAACTAACACCACGGGGCACACATCCCGCAATCTAAAACTAGAGGAGCACATAACGAGAATGACTGAGTATGAAAATAGAAACATATAAAGGATCTATCAAACAAAATCCCATAGGTACAACTCTCTATTAATACTGAATTACTAAAAGCAATATAACAAGGAGGAAACAAAGCATATGAACACATCACAAGGATCCCATCCTGATAAGATTTCCACCGTGGCACTCATCCCGGTCAAAATATATCGAATCACAAATATCACGAGGACCTCACCCTCAACTCTGAATCACATACCAAAAATGTATCACACCAATTGAAATTCCTCCACTAATTCATCTCAGCTGATAAAATCATGACGCTAACTGAACTCACATCTCGATGGAGGATCAAATCACAACTCGTAAAAAACACTTAGGAGAATCACATAAAGCTTACCACGAATGACAACATGGATCACTTCCAGTTTCACCACTATAAAAGATGAATAAAATAACGGTAGACATGGGCTACTACTCATAGAATCTCCCAACAGGAGCAAACACAAAAATAGAGTGCAAAACATGAAACTTACTCATAAATGAAACAACAAATAAGGGAAACTCGTCCTGACCAACAGAACTATAGTGAAACACAATTGGTGCCTCTCTGTAACACATCAAAACATACATGTGTGATAATACCTGGCACAACAGCCTCCAGCCTACTATATGAAACACATCAACGGGCCGGGTCTCCCCCTCTTGGGCGCCCTCTACTCACCTGAATATCCTGCTATAACACATTTACCTGAATCTTGGAACAATCTCTCACTCTGTGGCTAACATCTCCACAATGAAAACAACCTCTCTACTGACGTGGCTGTAGAAAACATACAATACGAATCCTCTGAGACCCATGAGTACCTGAAACCCCATGCGTAGCTGGTAATGCGAACTAAACCTCTACCGCGTCGTACCTTGCCTCCATAATAATGGCCAGTAGATTTCTCCAATCCACGAGGCCTCCTTGCCTCCCTAGACTCTCTCCATGATCTCGGTTGTCTTCTCGCTCCCAGTCCCACATGATCTCTAACCGGCGAGCGATCCCTACTACCTGCTGAAACGAGGCATCCTACTCTAACTCTCGAGTCACGCTGAACCGAATATCATGTTTGAATCTCTCAATGACTCTACGGACTCATCTCCTAACTGAAGAAACCAAGTGAGGTGTATATCTGGCCAACTCACTGAATCTAGCGGCATACTCCAATAGTGACATAGCGCCCTGACGCAACTGCTCAAACTCCATGCGCCAAACATTCCAAGGAACTGAGGTGCAACCTCCCTCAAAACATCTCCGAAAAATGAATCCATGCTAGTGAAGCTAACTCGGCCAGGCTACCCCACTCATATGCCGCCACCACTGATCAACCCACTACTCTGAACCTGAGACGTGACAAAACAATCCCACTCGTCTCCACAACACCCGAAGTACGAAGATTATAGTGACACTCCCCAAAAAACCCCTGGGCACCATCTACCGCCAATCCACTGAAAGATAGAAGGGTGGTACTTCATGTACCTCTCAATTCCAAGGTATTCTTCCTCCGATGCTACTGCCCTAACCACGGGCTGAACTGAAACCACATGTCGGGCTGTCATGACAACTGGTACCGACCAACATGATCTCACTTCTCTAGAGTGCAGACGATGGGAGTCTGAACTCCTCCCCTGATCTGTGAAGCAACTGGTGCACTAAAATCAACCCAACCTGAGTCAATGTACCAATTATACTCAAAAACTATGCCCAGGCCTCCTGAAGTCCGGGGCAGCAACATGCACCTCCAGTACCTGTTTCCCTCAACTAGAACTGCTGGCGGCTCCTCCATAACTGCTCTAACAGGCATCTTGACTACGACACGTGCTCCTTGTCGGCCTCTGTCTCTAACCCTTGCGACACTTGCTTCGGGTAACATCATCAGGTACCGCAGTTCGTGTCCTCACTATCGGTGAGAGAATGGGACGATGATTTCAAACTTCAAGATCAATGAACTCGCACGATAGGAATGAAGGAAGTGAAATTGTCCTAATAGTTCCATAGCCTCTCAAAGATAAGTACAGACGTCTCCGTACCGATCCGCAAGACTCGTAGCACCTATGAACCTAGAGCTCTGATACCAACGTCTCACGACCCAAATTCCCTCTGTTGGGTTCGTGATGGCACCTAGTCTTAGGGACTAGGTAAGCCTAGCAATTATTAACAATAAATAAAGGAAAACTAACAGTCTTGATATAGAATCTCAACAGAATGTACAAACTTTCCCAAAACCGGTAGTACAAGTCATAAGCTCTATGAATCTTCTACAACTTCTAAGTCCACTATTTGGAAATAGATACAACAGTGTATGAATAATAAATACAAAGAAGGTGACTCCAACGCCTGCGAACGCAGCAGCAGGTTACCTTGAGTCTCCTCGACAACCATCCACACAGCTACTACAATATATACCTGGATATGCACACAAAAATGTGCAGAAGTGTAGTATGAGCACACCACAGCGGTGCCCAGTAAGTACCAAGACTAACCTCGGTGGAGTAGTGACGAGGACTAGTCAAGACACCATTGGTCTACAAGATAAATAGCATGAATGTAGAAATGACTGAACGTTACATCTATCTAAGACTTCACGGAATAATTTACAACAATACCAATATAATGCGGAAGGCAATTACCGAAATCAATCACGAAACAGCACAAAATTACCCAGAAAGATGGACAACAAAACAAGCTAAATCGAACGGAAACACAATACAATAGAGGACACCATTAACTCAACTCTACATCAGGTTGTTCACATCGGGCCTTAGCCACTAAAATCCATATACTGGTGAAAATCTTTAAACAACAGTTCATATGAAAAACTTTTGCAAATAAAAATCATTTTAGTATGGAAAAGTTTCCTTTGAAAACATGTTTTCTCCAAAAGTAGATATAAGTATATTTAATAGAGAGAATTTTGTAAAACATAGGTTCTTTCACAATACGAAACTTCTCAAAGATGCTTTCTCAATAAATGACTTCCAAATCTCATTTTAGGCAAGACTAGTGCTTTTCAAATATACCTTCGATGTAAAAGTCATTCAAGTATAATCATTTCAAACCATTGCTTTTTCAATAACACTTTTCAATAAAATCCCTTGATCAGAATCTCCTCAAGATTTATCCACCGGAACTCAGTCCGTAACTCATAAATTACCATGTCGTACAGGAGAAATATCAAATCTTGCCAATAAATGCAGTAACAGATAAGTAGGAATATCCAAATTTAGAACAACAAAATAAAATGCAAGGACAAGTGCACGGCATCACCCTTCGTGCTTTTACTCGCATCCTCACCAAAACAAGTGCACGACATCACCCTTCGTGCGTTACTCTCATTCTCACCAAAACAAGTGCACAACATCACCCTTCGTGCTTTACTCTCATTCTCACCAAAACAAGTGCACGACATCACCCTTCATGCTTTTACACTCATAACATGGCACGACATCACCCTTCGTGCTTTAATATCATAACACGGTAAAACATTATCCTTCATGCTTTAATATCATAACATGGCACGACATTATCCTTCGTGCTTCAATATCATAACATGGCACAACATTATCCTTCGTTCTTCAATATCATAACATGGCACGTCATCACCCTTCGTGCTTTATTACTCTCATCCTCACCATACACGGCATCACCCTTCGTGCTTTACACTCTTTCTCACCCAAACAATATCAAGAACAACAGTTTTGCAAGGAAAAACCAACAATATGACCCATAAATCACCACATCTCGGCAAGGGAGTCAACAATACAAACAATATCATTAACAACATAACAAGTAATAAAAACCACAACATCCCGGCAAGGGAGTCAACAGTACAAACAATATCATTAACATCATAAACAATAACAGGAACCATAACATTCCGATAAGGGAATCAACTATAACCAATCTCACCTAAACGGTTAACTTCACGGAATAACACTCAGCCTAAACAAAAGGCCCAATAATAGGCAACATCAAGGAAATACCAATAACATAAATTTCTAAACTTTAGACCTAAATGGAACTTAATGGAATAGTCATATAAATCACAATGTAAGACTCACGGGCATGCTTGACTCCAACGAATAGATGTTCCAACTACAGCTAGTCAGCTATAAGGCTAGATAACACTAATTATAGTCAATTAGGCAAGCTAGGAAGAAAATAAAACATGATGATAAGAGAAGTAGAATATTCAGTTAAGTCATGTAAAGTCAAATAGCCAACGAAGAATCTAAAAACAAGTAATTCTAATTTAAACAGGAAGGAATGAAATTAACAACCAAGGATTCAAGTGTAACAATTACAAATCATACACAAGTAATATAAGAATCTACGAATCCTAAAAGGGTAATCTAATTGCAAATAAGTACGAGTACACACTCATCACCTCGCATACTCGGAGTACAATCAACAAGGAAGACTCAATCCTAAGGGATAGTTCCCCCACACAAGGTTAGACAAGATACTTACCTCGACGGCGACTACCTGGTACTCTAAAATGGACTTCTCAGGTGAAAAGACCTCCGGACGGCTCAAACTCTAAAACAACTTTAAAAATACACATAAAACTTGTAAGGGACTATTCCGGATAATAAAATTTCAATCTTTACAAAAATATAAAAATTGACCCAAAAGTTGACCCCCGGGCCTGCACCTCGGAACCCGACAAAATTTATAAATTTCGAAAACCTATTAAATTATGATTCCAACCATACTAATTTCATCAAATTCCGATTCCAAATCGATGTTCAAACCCAATTATTCTTTTTAGAAAAGTTTTGGATAAAAACCCCAATGCTCCAATTAAAAGATGGATTAATTCAAAAAATGAACTTCTGTAATCATATTAAAATGAAAAAATAATACTTAGATACCGACCCCGATAAAAATACGAGAAGAACGCCGCAAAAATCACCTCAATCGGAGCTCTAGAACTCAAGATATGCTCAAAATACTAAAATGACGCGGTCTGATTTTTCTATACTCGGAGATTTTCGCAGGTGCGACCAAAATACCGCACCTGCGCATTTCCAGCTGTCAATTCTGAACTTGCGGGCCATTTTCCACTCCTGCGGCTCCGCTGGTGCGGACCCAACTTCGCACCTGCAAAACACCAGCACCAGCTCTCTTCTCCGACACTAAAATGAGCATAACTTCCTCATACGATGTCCAAATTCGACGATTCTTTTTGCTATAGCTCCGTAATTACAATACGGATATAATTCTTAAATCAAAACAGAAATTGGAGCTCATTTTCTTAATTTTTTACCAATTATGCTCTAAGAAACGACGCTGAAACATCAAAAACGAGCACAACACAACCCATACCTATCCGAAACTCACCCGAGCTCCTCGGGACCTCAACCAACAATTCCCACAAGTCATATATTACTACCCAAACTTAGTCGAACCTTCAGAAAACCCAAAACAATACCAAAACACTGAATCAATCTCGGATTCAAGCCTAAGAACTTCTAAACTTCCAAAATACGCCAACGATGCCGAAACTTGCCAAACCACGTCCGAATGACCTGAAATTTTGCACACACGTCTCAAATGACACTATGAAACTATTCCAACTTCTGGAATTCCATTCTGAGCCCGATATCAAAATTTCACCTATCGGCCGAAATCGCTGAAATTCTAACTTTCGCCAAATTACCTCAAATCACTCTACGGACCTCCAAAACCAATTCCGGACGGGCGCCTAAGTCCAAAATCATCACACGTTGTTGACATTAACCAAAACTCATTCCGAGGCCATTTATACAAAAGTCAAACCTCCAGTCAACTTTCATCACTTAAGCTTCCAAGACTGAAATATTTCTCCCAGTTCGACTCTGAATTACCCGGTAGCTGAATCTAACCATGCACGCAGGTCGATATACACAACGTGTAGCTGTTTATGACTTTACACCACTGAACATAGCTTAAATTCCTGAAACGAATGGTCGTGTCGTCACATTTGCATTACCCACAAAATATACAGACTCTGAAATTGCTGGGCATAGATTGCTCATGTGACCTTCTCCACCGACTTCACAAAATATATGAACTTGTTGCTTGTTAATAACCAAGGTCATCTGATTGACTTAGTTTGTCAGTGTAGAAATTTGCACTGATAATTCCAAGACGACATCTAACTCGAGAACCCCAACAGACTTTTGCACTGTGCATCTGTCCAACTCTCCTTGCCAATCCGGATTGCTTTTGGAGAATTTGTTCAATAATGCACATATATCATCAAAGCTTTTCTCCAACACTTGACCTCCAACTGCAACCTCTACTACAATTTTTGTCTCAGGATGTAGCCCTTCTATGAAAGTGTAAGCTAACACTTCGTTCGTCTGATTGTGATGAGGACAGTCTCTTAGTATCCCCTTGAACCTCTCCCAAGATGAGTATAAAGACTCTCCTGCTCTTTGAAGGCAAATATCTCACTTCTGATCTTTGCAGTTTTTCCTGAAGGGAAGAACCTTGCCAGAAATTTCCTTGCCAAATCATTCCATGATGTAATAAAATTAGTTGGTTCTGCCTTCAGCCATCGCTTTGCTTCGCCCAACAGAGAGAATGGAAAAAGTGTGAGCCTCACATAGTCTGGAGTAACCCCGTTAATGATATAGGTATCACTAATCTCCAAGAAGTTCAGAATATGTTGTTGTGGATCCTAGGCTTTAAAAGGATAAAATTCTAAGCGACATGTAAAACAAATAGGACTACAGATATAGGAACACATAAAGGCAGTTAAAGGGCTCACAGATCCCTCCACAGGTAAACACATAAATAGCACGTCTCAAACACAACCAAGGTCTCAAAGACAGGATTTAAGACAGGAGTTTTAAGTTGGAAAACAGTAGGTTTCGGCGGGTTTTAGCAAAGGGGAATGATTTTGAAAACTGAGTAATAAAAAATAAAATTTAAAAGGATAGGATAGTTTTGGGAAGAGAATGATTGATTTTAAAATTCCAGTGATTTAGAGACTGGAGCAGGAATTAAAAATGCACAGCAGTTTAGTGAAGTCCCTAGTAAAAATTAAATGGGAAGCTTCAGAGAAATCAGTAAAGCATGATCATAAAATAATAGAGTGATCTGATCACGCTCAACTATGTCTAATAAAAGACAAAGCGGGCGTTGCAAATATAATCCGGGGTATTATGCCCAGAGTCGATCCCACAGGGAATTTACGTATCAAGCAAGCTGTTAGAATACTCAACTGTCACTTGAGATTATTTAAATTACTAAAACTAAAGATTAAAACTAAAGATTAATACTAAGGTGTAAACAATTGTAATAAAGATCTAAGGTTATGGTTTCCCCCTTCGGTGAATTTACT
>MDKJ01051051.1:0-5000 GCA_005239525.1 Nicotiana knightiana
ATCCCGCCTTATTACACCGCATGTGCAATACATCAATAGCAACAATAGCACGGCAAAGACCTCATGCATCACAATATCAACAACCGCACGGCAAAAACCTCGTGCATCACAATATCAATAACCGCACGGTAGAAACCACGTGCATCACAACATCAATAACCGCACGGCTGAAACCTCGTGCACCGCCATCACAAGTACAACACAACAAATGACAATGTTTACAAGAACAACGCAACAAGGGAGAATAATATGAATCAATGATTCCATAATACGTAGTTCAACAACGAGGAAGTTAACATGAATCAAATCATTTCAAACAAGGAATTATCAACTAAACATAGGATATCTAACTTCTTTTACATTTAGGCACGTTACGAAGAATATACAATGATTTCAATTAAGGATGAGCAGAGGAAGATAACCGTAACCTCCATTAAGACCAATTAATTACATGAGAGATACTAATGATTTCCAAATAGAGACAACCAATTACGAAGGATAACGCGACTATGGAAGGGTAGGGATTTTCAGTTAAACAAAGCAAGAGTCAATTAGGCAACGAGAATAACCAAAAAGGGCAAATATTTTCCAAGTAAACACATGTAGAGATGAAACTAATAACAGGGAACTCAATCATATCAAAAACAACTTCACACTCAGTAATTACAAGGAGCTAAGAACCTATTAAGGGCAAATTTTCCACAATAAAATCCAAGCACGCACTCGTCACCTCGCGTACAAGGAATACAATCAACAAAGAAGACTCAAATCCTAAGGGGAAGTCCCCCACACAAGGTTAGGCAAGATACTTACCTCGAACCGGCTCAAAATCAACTAGGAACCACGTTCTCGCCACAAGCATCCGACTCCAGATGGCCCAAATCTATACAATTCAATTACATATCGTAAATAACATATCAAGCAACTGATTCTACTATTTAATTCAAATCTAAGGCGCGAAATTAGGTAAAATGCAAACGCCCCTCGGGCCCACGTCTCAGAATCGCGCAAAAGTTATATTTTTTGGACACCCATTCACTCACGAACTCACTCGACCAGAACAATCGAAATCCGATGCCAAAAACCCCTTAAATTCTCAGAATTTCGTGTTGGGGAAGTTCCATCAATTTCCTATGGTTTTCCCCCATTTTTGATAATTAAACTAAAGAAAACAGCGGGGATTAATGGACTAACAATGAATTAGGATTAGAAAACATTACCTATGATTCTTCTCTTCAAAACCCACTGAAAATCACCAATTCCCGAGCTCTTATACGATTTTTAAACTTATGAAATAAACCCTCGGATTTTTGGAATAAAACACACAGGGATCTCGCACTTGCGGTCCCGATCACCGCACCTGTGGTACCACACCTGTGGGAAAAGCATCGCAGGTGCGGAGTTCACTTAAGTCCACTAGGGCCGCACCTGCGGTCGTTTGGTCGCGCCTGCGGTCCCGTACCTGCGGAACCCAGGTCGCACCTGCGACCACTGGTCAACCCCCCTCACCATCGCACCTGCGATCCAACCTACCGCGCCTGCGAGTGCGCACCTATGGAAAACCTTCGCAGGTGCAAAAACACCAGAAGGAGTCTGGTTCAACCATTTGATGAGTCCCAAATTCTCCCGTTAAGCATCCGAAACAACCCCGAGGCCCCCGGGACCACCACCAACCAACCCCAACACCTCATTTGAACTAGGTCGAGCCTTAAAAATACATCTCATAACATCAAAATCATCAAATATGCATAGATTCAAGCCTAAGAACTTATGGAATTTCTAGAAATTCACATCCGACGCCGAAACACGTCTAAACTTATCTGAATGACCTCAAATTTTGCACACACATCCCAAATGACATGACAGAACTACTGCAACTTCTAAAATTTCATTCAGACCCTCGGATCAAAAATTCACTGTTGGACCGGAAACTCCAAAAATTCAAACTTCGGCATTTCAAGCCTAAATGAGCTACGGACTTCCAAAATATATTCCGAACACGCGCCGAAGTCCAAAATCACCATACGAAGCTGTTGAGATCGTCCACGACCCATTCCGAGGTCGTTTACCCAAAAGTCCAATTCCGGTCTACTTTTCACCGTTCAAACTTCCAAAACAAGGTTCCTTCTTCCAATTAGACTCTAAACCATCCGAAAGCCGAATTCCACCATGCACGCAAGTCGATACTCATATTCTGAAGCTGTTCCAAACCTTATGCCGCTAAATGGAGCTTGATTTCTCAAAATGACCGGTCAGGTCGTTACACTTTCGGTCACACAGAACCCCCACGATGCCTTAAAATGAAATAAAGTCGAAGGCAAGGTTTGTTTGAATCTCTAAACATAACCCAACTATTTCATGCTAAGGCATTGAGATCTTTGAAAATAAAAATAAATAAGGCAAAGAGAAAATTCGAAAGCTTTTGAAGGGAAAAAGCCTTATATTCATAATAAAAAATTCTTTTTACAAGGGCTAAACAGCTCGGTGCAAATTTTTACAGAGGCCAAACAGCCTCAACAAAAATATAAAAAACAAAAAAAGACCTAAGTGGCGTAGTCTTCGTCGGGGGAAACATCATCACCTTCGGGATCTCTGCCACCCTCAGATTCACCCAAATCTTCGAACTCCTTGTCGTCTTCGGGATAGGCCAGTTTTTTTGCCTTAGTTTCGATCTCTTTGGCACTCTCGATCTCAGCCGATAAGTCGAAGCCCCGAGCATGAATTTCCTCAAGGGCCTCCCTTCGAGATTGCCACTTAGCGTGCTCGATGATGTCTTTTGCTTGAACCTTAGTCGCCTCAACATCGGCTTTATAAACGCCACCATCTCTTCGACATCAACTCTAATTACTCTGGCCTCTGACTTGACCGTTTCAAGCTCCTTGGCCAGATTTTCTCTATTAGAGATGGTTGAATTCAACTGGGATTGGAGTTCCTCGATCTTCTTGGAAAGCACCAAGGACTTCTCTTTTACAGCTCGAAGTTGGACCTCACCCGAAGCCAGCTGTGCCGGGGCGGTCTCCTTTTCTGAGGCCAGACTGTCCATGTTCTTTTTCCATTCTTCTTCCTCAGCCTTTACCGCATCTACCTCTACCCGAAGCCGTCCGATCTGGTCAAGCATTTTTTGGACATACAGTTTGGACCATTAGCCACCGTATTTGACTCAACGTCACTAACCTCAAAGACTCTTCTTACTTGCTAGACTAGGTCAGCATGCTCCTTCCGAGCTGCCTCCAGCTCAACTTGGAGTTTCTTGACCTCCCCCTCGCGTTTCTTACAAAGAAGCTTGTAAGCATCCTTCTTCTCATTGAGCTCTCGATCTCGGCCTCGTGGTGGTTTAATTCTTCTCGGTATTGGAAAAAGTCTCGTGATGGATCACCGAGACTGACAAACACAAAGGAAAGGGTTACGATTATTTACGACTTAATCTAAGTACGTAATAAAAAAGGCGCCAAGAGGCGTTCAAAGTTACATTGTTTAACGCTTTTTAGGATTCGTTGAACAGGCAGGGCGCTTCCACCTCGTTCATCTTCGCTTGACCCTCTTCTGTCACCAAGCAACAAAGATAACTTGCGACCCCCACACAGGCTGAGAGGACCTGGTCATCCTCCAGAATGGATATAATAATTTACCTCTTTCGGTCCGGATCTGCACTCGAACCTGGGAATTGGTTTACTAGTTTCGAAATTGAAGAAGGCCCGCTGGTTCCCGAAGACGGACTCTTCCTTGGTACCAGTAAGTCACCCAACCCGGTGACGTCCACCAAGGCGCAAGAATCTAAACCATCAAAGAAGTGGTTAAAAGGGTCTGCTACCCCTTGGGGCCCCTCAGTTGGGCGTCCTTTTAGCACTTGGGCATCGTGGATCATGGAGTCAATAAACAAAGGTGACTCGGAGAGGTCTATCACTCCGAGTCCATCCTTCAGGGCATTATCCTCTGCTCGAGAAGCACCAGCCACTGTCTCTATGTCGGCCTCCCTAACTTGGTGCAAAATGGCATCGCCCCTCTCTAGTTTGGAGGCATGGGCCACTACCTACTCAACAGCCCCCTGATTTGAGGCAGTACAATGTTGTCTCGCACGCGGGCCACTAGTTCGGAATTCTTCTTCTTCTTCGGACTCATCCCTCAGCTAGTGGAATGAGTCTGATGGGAGCTCTCGAGCTCTGGTGTTTTCCTTGGATTTGCGCACCAGCCTCCTTTTTGAATTTTTCTTCTCCGAGTTCCAAGAACTCGGAGGCCTTCTCCTCTACTTCTCCTCGCCCTGCCTCGGAGCAAGGGACTCAGCGGGGCTATCCTATTCGCCGGATGGAGGCCTCATTGCAATGTCCTTTCCAAGTCCTACAAAGGAAAAAGAAATGAGTAGGCAGCACAGAAGAAACTCAAGTATTGTCCACTCAAGAAAGGAATCTCACCATGATAACGAGCTTCCCACTATCCCTTCAAAAGTTCGCGCCATGCGCGCTTGGAATACAGTTTCTTAGAGACGATGCCTTCATCCCACTCCCTGAGTCGAGGAACTGCATCTAGGACCCGAGCAACAGCTACATCGCCACCAAACATCGATAAGAAAGGGGAAAAAGAGAGAAAAAGTATTAAAATCTGGGGAAAAAAGGAAATTTACTAACGTTTTGTGTTCCACTCTTCGGGGAACGGCATGTCCTTGGTCGAGATTAGGTCTAAGGTCCTCACTCGGACAAATCGGCCTAGACAACCTCGATTTCGATCTCATCGATGATCGAGAATGGGGCTTTGGTGGCCTGACGCATAAGTTTGATTAGTCCCCCTGGAAGAATCGGGGACTGTATAGGCGCATCATATGATAAACGGTGAATAGGCATCCGTCAATCTTGCTCACAAAGAGTCGGAGGAGAATGACTATCTTCTAGAAGGAGGGGTGGATTTGAGCAAGGCACACCTCATACCTTTTGTAGAACTGGATGATCACCGGGTCCAACGGGCCCAACGTAAAGGGATAAGTGTAAACACTTTAGTATCCCTTAACG
>MDKJ01051051.1:10000-26990 GCA_005239525.1 Nicotiana knightiana
TAGTCCGAATCTCGGGTTTTGACCAAGCGAGCCCGAGGTTGATTTTTGACTTTTTGGGAAAAAGTATGGAAATCCTAAATTTATGCATTGTGATTGATTACTTTACCAATACTTGACATTATTGAGTCAATTGTGGTTAGATACTAATGATTTGGAGGCGGATTCTAGGGAAAAGGCCTCGGTAGAGCTCTGAGTTGACTGCGGAGTCAGGTAAGTGTTGAGTATAACCCTGATTTGAGGGAATTAGGAATCCTCGGACTATGTGTTATGTGAATTTTATGTGTTGCAGCGTATATGCAAGGAGACGAGTGCTTATACACTGCCGAATTACTTGTTTTCCTGATTTGTCGTTTTTCCTTAATTATTTCCTTCCATGCATTAACTGTTATGTTCTCTAAATGCCTCTCATGCTTTATTTGCTACTTGTTAATCATTGGTTCTCCTGTTAAAAATGTTAGACATTTTCGTGTTTTCATGACTCGCTACTAGTTGCCTTAATTGGCTTACTCGTACCATTTAATTATTTTTTACTGGACTTGTCTGGCAGTGTAATATTACATATGTGAATTTCCAAGTTGATACGATGTTCTTTTTTGATTCGGCTTCATATTCATAAATCGTAGAGATTTTTGTGATTTGAGTTATTGATTTGTTTGTGCTCATTGAATATTTGTTACTGATATGGTAGGGTCGGGTTGCACGCCGCAACAAGTGAAATAAGGGTGGATTGATATAACGAAATAAGGGTGAATTTGTACTGTTATGGTGGGATAGGATTGCACGCCACAACAGGTGGAATAAGGATGGATTGATACGGTGAAATAAGGGTGAATTGTGATACAGATTTTTCTTATATGGTGGGATCGGGTTGCGCGCCGCTACAAACATATTTATTTATGATTTTGATATTTTTACGGTGGAATAATGAAGGATTTTGTTGTACGGTGGGATTGGGTTGCGCGCCGCAAAAATCTATGTGTATTTATTTCCTTGAGCTGTGTTGGTTTTTTGGTATTTTTCATACGAAACTCTAAGGAATGGTAATTCTGATTGTCACTTGTTTTTCTTCGAGGATTTAGCTATTATCTTCATTTAACTGATTTATTTCGTTCAGTATTATCCTTTCCTATTTTTTTTATCTTATATTGCGTACAGGTAATAGTGTAAGTGACCCGCGTTAGCCTCGTCACTATTTCATCGAGGTTAGGCTTGCACTTACAGAGTATATGGGCCAGTTGTACTCATACTACAATTGCACTTTTTGTGCAAATTTTGGAGTCGGTCCCGACGGGGATTATTAGCGTACTTGGGTTAAATAGCTTGTGGAGACTTGAGGTACTTCTACTCAGAGTCCGCAGATCCTAGAGTCCCCTTCCTTTTTTATTAGTTATGTATGTTACCTCAGACAACTTTATGTTAATTCAAACCCTTATTTGTACTATTCTAGTAGCTCGTGCACTTGTGATACCTGGTCCAGGGTTGTATGAGATGTTTTATTTGTTATGGCTTTCGCACTTTACTTTAGATTATTACAGTTACTTTAGTTTCTTTCTTATCATTTAATTTGAGCTGTTGAAAATAGATAAATTGTTCTAACAATGGCTTGCCTAGCAAGTGAAATGTTAGGCGCCATCACGATCCCGAAGATGGGAATTTTGGGCCGTGACAAGTTGGTATCAGAGCACTAGGTTACATAGGTCTCACGAGTCACGAGCAAGCTTAGTAGACTCTGATGATCGGTACAGAGACGTCTGTACTTATCTTCCAGAGACTATGGAGTTTAGGAATAATTTCACTGCTATTCTTCTCTGTCGTGCTATTTTATTCTATCATTGATGATTGAATTATTCTATTCTTGTTCTCTCGCAGATGGCGAAAAAACGCAATGCATCCTCAGCTGAACAGCAGCCGGAGCCCTCACTGACAGCTCCTACGAGGGACAGAGGTCAAGGCCGAGGTCATGTCAGAGGCCGAGGAAGAGGCAGAGCTCAGCCTAGAGCTCGAGCAGCAGCACCAACAATGGAGCCTGAGGTAAATTTTGATGAGGAGGTTCCAGCTCAGACTGTACCTGTTGAACCAGCTCAGGTCCCGGAGGAGTTCATCTCCACCCCATTATCACTGTGGTTATCCGGCCCGTTTGGGTCAGCCTCAGTTTCTACAGCAACAGTATCAAGGCGGATGTTTTGAGTATGGTGGTTTAGGCATATCAGGAGGACCTGTCTGAGATTATTGGGCGTCATGCCACCGCAAAGTTTCCGTGCCATGATTCCGGCACTGGTTGCACCACTACCCGCTCAGCCAGCTAGAGGTAGGGGTCAGGCAGATATAGGTGGAGGTCAGGCTACTAGAGATGGAGGCCAGCCAACTATAGCCCATCCTAGAGATGTAGTCCAGAGTGGTGGGGCCCAGCCCCGATGTTTTGCCTTCCTAGCCAGGCCTGAGACTAAGTCATCTGACGATGTTATTACAGGTATTGTTCCAGTTTTCCATAGAGATGCTTCAGTTCTATTTGATCCGGGATCTACTTATTCCTATGTGTCATCCTATTTTGCTTCATATCTGGTTGTGCCTTGTGATTCTTTGAGTGCTCATGTGTATATGTCCACACATGTGAGAGATTCTATTACTGTAGATCGTGTCTATCGTTCAAGTGTGGTTACTATCGGGAGTCTTGAGATAAGCGTATGTCTCCTAATTCTCGATATGGTAGATTTTGATGTCATATTGGGTATGGATTGTCTATCACCTTATCATGCTATATTGTATTGTCACGCCAAGACGGTGATGTTAGCCTTGTTGGGGTTGCCTCGATTAGAGTGGAGGGGGAATCCTGGTCATTCTACCAGTAGGGTTATCTCTTATGGTCGAGAAGGGGTGTCTAGCTTATTTGGCTTATGTCCGTGATTCTAGTGCGGAGGTTCCTTCCATGGATTCAGTACTAGTTGTCCGTGAGTTTCTGGAGGTGTTTCCTACAGATCTACTGAGAATGCCACCCGATAGAGATATTGACTTATGTATTGAATTGGTTCCGAGCACTCAATTCTATTCCGCCATACTGTATGGCCCTGCCAGAGTTGAAAGAATTGAAGAAGCAGTTTCAAGATTTACTTGATAAGGGCTTCATTAGACCTAGTGTCTCGCCCTGGGGTGCGCTTGTTTTGTTCCTGAAGAAGAAAGATGGATCGATAAGGATGTGCATAGATTACCGGCAGTTGAACAAAGTCACCATCAAGAACAAGTATCCATTGCCGAGGATTGATGTTTGATCATCTTCAGGGTCCTAAGGTGTTTTTGAAGTTTGATCTGAGGTATGGATACCATCAGTTGAGGATTAGGGCATCCGATGTCCCTAAGACAACTTTTCGGACTTGATATAGGGATTATGAGTTTCTAGTGATATCATTTGGGTTAACGAATTCCTCACCAGCATTTATGGATTTTATGAATCGAGTGTTCAAGCCCTATTTGGATTCCTTCTTTATGAAAATTAACGCTGCATCGACTATGGCACCAGTGTTGGTGTTGCCCACAAGTTCAGGATCTTAAACGGTGTATTATGATGCATCTCGTATTGGGCTCGGTGCAGTATTGATGCAGGATGGCAGGGTGATTGCATATGCATCGTGACAGTTGAAGGTTCATGAGAAGAATTACATGTTCATGACATAGAGTTGGCAACCATTATTCATGGGCTGAATATTTGGAGGCATTATCTTTACGGCTTTTCGTGCGAGGTTTTCACGGATCATCGGAATCTACAGTATTTTTTCAAACAAAAGGATCTCAATTTGAGGTAGATGAGGTGGTTGGAACTATTGAAAGACTATGATATCATCATTTTTTGTCACCCCAGGAAGGCCAATAGGGTGGTCGATGCCTTGAGTAGGAAGGAAGTGAGTATGGGCAGCCTTGCGTACATTCTAGTTGGTGAGAGACCGTTTGCATTAGATGTTCAGGCTTTGGCCAATCAGTTCATGAGGTTGGATATTTCAGAGCCCAGTCGTGTTTTAGCTAATACACTCGCTCGGTCTTCCTTGTTTGAGCAGATCAGGGAGCGGTAGTATGACGACCCTCATTTGCTTATCCTTAGGGTCACGATGCGGTACAGTGGTGCCAAGCAGGTTACTATTAGAGATGATGGGTTTTTGAGGATGCAGAGTCGTATTTATGTGCCTAATGTAGATGGGCTTCGTGAGTTGATTGTTCAGGAAGCCCAAAGCTCCCGGTATTCTATTCATCCGTGTGCCACCAAGATGTATCAGAACTTACAGCATCATTATTGGTGGAGAAGGATGATGAAGCATATAGTGGCATATGTAGCTCGATGTCTAAATTGTCAGCAAGTAAAGTGTGAGCATCAGAGACCAGGTGGTTTGCTTCATAAATTATAGATTCCTGAGTGGAAGTGGGAGCGTAGCACTATGAATTTTGTTGTTAGACTTCCACGGAATCAGAGGAAGTTCGATGCGGTGTGGGTAATTGTGGACAGGCTGACGAAGTCAGCACATTTCCTTCTTGTGGAAGTTACCTATTTTTCAGAGCGGTTGGCTGAGATCTACATCTGCGAGATCATCCGTGTTCATGGTGTGCCCGTTTCTATCATTTCTGATCGAGGTACACAATTCACCTCGCACATCTGGAGGGAAATACAACGTGAGTTGGGCACACATGTTGAGTTGAGCACAACATTTCATCCTCAAATGGACGGACAGTCCGAGCACTCTGTTCAGATATTGGAGGACATTCGTTGCGCTTGTGTTATGTATTTCGGGGGTTCTTGGGATCAGTTCTTGTAACTTGTAGAGTTTTCCTACAACAACAGCGACTAGTCTAGCATTCAGATGGACCCATTTGAGGCATTATACGGGAGGCAGTTCCGATCGCCAGTTGGATGATTCGAATCAGGGGAGGCTCGGTTGTTAGGTACAGATTTGGTACAGGATGCCTTGGATAAGGTCAAGATTATTCAATATCGACTTCGCATAGCTCAGTCCAGGCAGAAGAGTTATTACTCCGGGTTTCACCCATGAAGGGTGTGTTGAGGTTCGTAAAGAAGGGCAAGTTGATCCCTAGATACATCAGACCATTTGAGATTCTTTAGATAGTGGGCGAGCTGACATTGCCATATAGTTTATCAGCAGTCCATGCGGTGTTCCATGTGTCCATGCTCTGGAAGTACCACGATGATCCGTCCCATGTGTTAGATTTCAGCTCAATCTGGTTGAACAAGGATTTGACTTTTGAGGATGAGCCGGTGGTTATTCTAGCTCGGCAGGTTCGACAGTTGAGGTCTAAAAGTTATCCTTCAGTTGGAGTGCAGTGGAGAGGTCAGCCGGCCGAGGCAACTACTTAGGAGTTCGAGGCGGACATACAGAGTCGATAACCACACCTTTTTACTAGTTCGGGTACTTTTCTATGTCCATTCAAGGACGAACAGTTATTTTAGAGGTGGAGAATGTGATGACCCGATAAGTCATCTAGAGTTTTAAACCTTAATTCTGTGTTTCGAAGCCGCTTATAGCTTCTTTAACCTTCCTCGGCTTGCATGCACAGTCCGGGTATTTTTCGGAAGGCTTTTATGTTAAAAATTAATAAAATATAAAACTATGCCTTAAAATTAATTTGAATTGACTTCCGGAAACGTTTTGAGTAAACAGACCCAGGTCTATGTTTTGAAGGTCCAGTGGGTCTGTATCATGATTTGGGACCTGGGCGTATGCTCGGAATCGAATTCTTAAGTCTCTAGCTCGAGTTATCACTTTTTGTCGAAATTTGAAGTTTAAAGGTTTAAAGAGTATAAAGATTTGACCAATATTTGGCTTCCTTAATACTGGGTCTTTATTTTAGTTTCGAAACTCGGTATAGGTCCATTACTATATTTGTGACTTGTCTGCCAAATTTGGTGAGAAACGGAGTTGGTTTGACGTGATTCGGACGTCCGATTGTTAAAATAGAAATTCTTAAGTTTCATTGAAAATTTTATTTGATTTGGTGTCCAATTCGTTGTTTTAGGTGCTATTTTGGTGTTCTGATCGCGCGGACGAGTTCGTATCATATTTTTGGACTTGTGTTCATAGTTGGTTTGGAGCCTCGAGGGTTCGGGTGAGTTTCAGATAGGCTACAGGTGGTTTGTACTTGGAAAAATCTGGTTTTCTTAGCTTCAGTTGTCACCCGGTGTTTCCTTCTTCGCGATCGCAAAGAGTGATCTGTGCTGGAGGGGGAATAAGCCTATGTGAACACGAGGAATAGGATGTGAATGCGGAGCAGCGGGGTGGGGGGGGGGGGGGGGGGCTGCCCTTCGTGAACGCATCCAAACCAACATGAACGCGTAACATTGGATGGCTTGGACTGGGAATTAAGGTTAACTGTACGCGAACGCGAGACTAGTCTCGCGAACGCGGAGGTGAGGGCGGGCTATACCTTTGCGAACGCGTGGAGTTATTAGTGATCGCGTAGGCCAATTAAGCCATGCTCTTTGCGAACGCGTCAGGTTTCATGCGAACGTGATGAACACCTGATGCAAGTGATTGAAAATAGACCAAAAACGGGATTTCTCCCATTTTCATAAACTCTCCATTAGAGCTCGACCTAGAGGTGATTTTGAAGATAAACCTTAACACAAATTCATAGTTTTGTACACTTTAAATCCTTTTCTTCCATTTCTAATATCACCCATTAATTTCTAGCCCTTATCCTTGTTCTTCCATGGTAGAAAACTAGGGATTTAGGAACAATTGGAGTTTTTTGCAAATTAGGAATTTAGACCTCAATTTGAGGTCGGATTCCGAAACTAATTACAGAATCACACTTCGGGTGAATGGGTAAATGGGTTTTGGTCCGAATCTCGGTTTTGACCAAGAGGGTCCGGGGTTGATTTTTGACTTTTCGGTAAAAATTGTGGAAATCCTAAATTTATGCATTGTGATTGATTCCTTCAGCAATACTTGATATTATTGAGTCAATTGTGGTTAGATACGAGTGATTTGGAGGTGAATTCTAGGGGAAAGGCCCCGATAGAGCACTAACTTGACTGCGGAGTGAGGTAAGTGTTGAGTTTAACCTTGATTTGAGAGAATTAGGAATCATCAGACTATGTACTATGTGAATTTCATGTGTTGCGGCGTATATGCGAGGTGACGAGTGCTTATATGCCGCTGAATTACTTGATTCCCTGATTTTCCACTTTTCCTTGATTATTTCCTTCCATGCCTTAATTGTTATGTGCTCTAAATGCCTCCCATATTTTATTTGCTAGTTGTTAATCATTGTTTCTCCTGTTAAAAATGTTAGATCATTCCGTATTTTCATGACTCGCTACTAGTTGACTTAATTTCCTTACTCACACCATTTAATTATTATTTACTGGACTTATCTGGCCGTGTAATATTACATATGTGAATTTTCAAGTTGATACGATATTCTTTTCTAATTCAGCTTCATATTCATCAATCATAGAGATTCTTGTGATTTGAGTTATTGATTTGTTTGTACTCATAGAATATTTGGTACTGATATGGTGGGGTTGGGTACTACGCTGCAATAGGTGAATCAAAGGTGAATTGATATGGTGAAATAAGAGTGAATGTGTACTGATTGGTGGATCAGGTTACATGCCGCAACAGGTGGAATAAGGGTGGATTGATACGATGAAATAAGGGTGAATTATGATACTAATTTTGTTATATGGTGGGATCGAGTTGCGCGCCTCAACATACATATTTATTTATAATTTTTGATATTGTTACGGTGGAATAAGGGAGTATTGTGTTGTATAATAGGATCGGATTGCGCGCCGCAACATTATATATGTTTCTATTTCCTTGAGCTATATGATTTTTTGGTATTTTCCATAAGAAACTCTAAGGATTGGTAATTTTGATCGCCACTTGTTTTTCTTCGAGGATTTAGCTGTTATCTTCAGTTAATTGCTTTATTTCGTTATGTATTGTCTTTTCCTTTTTTTATACTGTATAGAGGTTATAGTGTAAGTGACCTGCCTTAGCCTCGTCACTACTTCGTCGAGGTTAGGCTCGTCAGTTATATAGTACATGGGGTCGGTTGTACTCATACTACACTCTGCACTTCTTGTGCAGATTTTTTAGTCGGTCCTAGCGGCGGTTATTAGCGTGCTCAGGTTGGCTAACTTGCGGAGACTTGAGGTACAGCTGCTCAGCGTCCGCAGCTCCTAGAGTCCCTTCCTTTTTTATTAGCTGTGTATTTTCCCTCAGACAACTTTATGTTTTATACATACTCTTATTTGTACTATTAGTAGCTTGTGCACTTGTGACACCGGGTCCAGGGTTGTATCATATATTTTAGTTGTTATGATTTTCGCACTTTACTTTAGATTATTGCAGTTACTTCAGTTTCTTTCTTATCATTGAATTTGAACTGTTGAAAATGGATAAATTATCTTAACGATGGCTTGCCTAGCAAGTGAAATGTTAGGTGCCATCACCGTCCTAAAAGTAGAAATTCCAGTTCGTGACTGATGCTCTATAGATGAATAGTGTCTTTCCTTTGCCTCGCAAGTCACCCCATAAAATTGGCCATGGGACTTCATATAATTGAGCACTCTTTGATGTCCATTCTTGCTTCTTCTTCTTCAACGAGACAAATAAAGGATGCTTTCACAACACCCAACATCTGTTGCGTGAACTTTTGCATGTATATTTTTAATTGCATGTATATATTTAACTAAAAATATTTTTCGGCACACAATATATACATCAAATCAATAAATATATCATATTTGGTTGCATAATTTTCTAATAATATGACCCTGGTTAATTAATATAAATTATCACCTAATTTTATTATTTATTCATGATAATTGAGATGATTAATGCAAACACGAAGTAGTAATTCAAAACAAATATGTTAAGATATCCTTCAACCAAGAACTTAATTACTTTCACGAATACTACATTTGGCTTTCCATAATTCATTATATTATATTTGCTTTCGGTAATTTGTTGGTCCATATTTGATTGGTATGTATCTGTATACCAATAAACTTTCATCATTTTACTTGAAATAATATGATTAAATGACAAGGAATTGATTTATGACGACTTTGCTGCCGTTCGTCGATCATGAGCTTTCTATGATTTGACATTGTGATTAGAACAGACAGTTGAAGTTCAGAATGTAGCTTTGCAAATTTGCCATCTGGTCGTGGTCCTGGCTTCCATGATAAATGAAATTGTGATATTTTGAGAATCACATAAACTTGAATATCTTCCGAAAATTAATCATTCTTTTGTAGAATAAAATGAACCATACACCTGCTTTTAACTTCTTCTTTCAAATTTTTTTTTTTTTTTTTTAAAAATGGTGAAATAAAATCATGGCCTATTCTAATATAAAAAAGATTATCACCTTTTTTCTTCTTGAAGATATTATGGTATCCTCCACCTACGCATGGGTCTAGTAAAACTCATATGCGGCAGCACCACTCATGAACCGACCCCAAACTCTCCCCTAGTCGAGCCGTCTTCGTTAAGACTTGAATTAACATGCATGTTATAGATTTTAAAACGTACTAAAACATTTCATTTTAAAAAGAAAGAGTAAGGCATCATTTGTTTGCACTTGATGGAGGTCTGAATCTTAAATATACAGATCTCAGATATTAAGTGTGTTTGTTTTTTAATTCTGAATCTTAATTATTCAGATCTTAATCATTAAGTGTTTTGTTTTTTTTACTTCACAACCACTTAATGAGTATGAATAGGTCTATATGATTAAGATCTATAACAGAGACTTAATTTCATTAAGATGCTATCACACATTCATTATTAACTGCCGTCACCTCCTATCATTATCAACTACCACCATGACGCCACCACCACCTCCACTACCACTACGCCACCATCATCCTCAATCATATCCGCCACCATTATCGACCATCACCACCCACTATCCCCACCACTCCGACCACCATCATTCTCACCCACAATCAACACTCATCCACCACAACTACCACAACTGATCACCCCATCACCATCAACAACCACAATCACCATCAACAACCACAACTGACCACCCTATCACTATCAACAACCACAGTCGGCACTGCCCATCATTATAACCTACTACTATCCATCCACTATCTTCCTCAGTCACAACTACTACCACCACCCGCCATTATTAACTATCACCAACCACTACCACCATCCTCAATCATAATCGTCACCACTACCAATCACTACTAGCTACTAGCATGAACCACTATCATCAACCAAAACTATCACCAACCACCGCCTCCAATCGGCATTCACCCGTTAGCCATCACCACCAACAACTATCATATTTTAAAAAACTATATATTTTATTGATAGAATATAATATTAGTTATTTCATTTGAATTTTATGTTTATTAATTTCAAATAATATTTTATACATTCAGATGTTAAAAATCAAACAGTCTTAATTATGTCTATTCAGATCTGAAGACACATCTTAATATATTCAGATGTGTATTCAGATTCAAATGTCTTAATCTTAATACGCATCTTGATATTCAAATGTGTATTCAAATTCAGACGTCTTAATCTTAAAACAAACAAATGAGGCCTAAGACAGGCATTCTAATACGCTCTGATTATGACATTTCCCAATCAACAAATATATACTAAAGGAAAGAAAGTGAAGAAGAACTGATGTTAGGATAAAAATCCATATTTTTGTATGTAATTTTTCTTGCATTATACCTTAATTTTGTTAACTTTTATGTAAATACTTATGACTCGAGCTTAATAATGGTGTTTATATGTGTAGGAGTCAATTTGAAGTGATTTGGCAAGCTTACATGTAAAGTGAAGTAAAAACAAAAGAATTTTGAGGGAATATGATTTTGGGGCCCAGGTTGGCGCCTGGCACCAACCAAAACGCCAATGGCAGAATAGCACAGAAGTGGAAACTTTCGGTGTCCAGGTTGACGTCAGGCGCCAAGCGAGATGGCTAAGGTCGAATTTCGTCCTAATTTGGCTAGGACTTGGTAGTTTCGACCCTACACGCCTCCAACATGTATAAAAGGGGTTCTAAACCAATTTTTTATGAGGGGAGACATTATTGGAGAGGCAAGAAGGCTACGGGAACACTTGAAAGAAACGAATCACAAGAGTTTTCTCTTTCGTCTTCATTAATCTATAGTTTAATACTTTCAATTATTATCATGATTGTTAGTATGGTTATGAGTAACTAAACTTTGTAATATAGGGTTTGATGGAACCTATTGGAGGATGATTTTCTACTACGTTTAATATAGATTTGCCTTTGATTTTTCTCTACTTGTTCAACTATATTTTCGTTGTTGTTGATTGAAGACATCTCAACTAACTGTGCATATTTAGTGTGTATATTTCGAGAGAGAGTACACATTTAGGTAGTTGTTGAACAACATCACTTATAACATATGTGATAGATCAATACGGAGGGTTTAAAGACAGAATTAGAGATAACAAAATCTTGGTGCGATCGTAGTGAGCGGTGAATTAGTGTCAGCTAGCGTAGTTCGAGAGAATATGTCTAGTAAATTATGATAGTTGCTCAAAAGAGAGTTGTGACACCGAAAGTGCTCACGGTCGGTGAAGAATACTTAGGCGAATTTGTAGGAAACGTAGCGGGAGAGATTCTGACAATAGAGAAAATCGTAACTCTAGACCTCTCATTAATATTTTCTCCATCCCTTAGTATCTCTAGTTATTAATTACTAATTTAATTTGTTAGTTAATTAGATATAAGAATATTAATATTTATAACTTAGGACTTGTTCGAGCTTGTCTTCTTAATGATAGTGAACAATTATAGTTAAACCTTAGTTCTCTGCTGGATTCAACTCCGGACTCTTAAACAGGATTATATTTGCAGCGACAACTTATCCTTTTTAGGCCTAGAGTTGGGCGTCATCAGAGTTTGGCGCCGTTGCCGGGGAGCTAACGATGTAGCTGTAGCTATACATATTGCTACATTTAAAGTTTGACCTTTTATTTTATTTTTTTTAGTATTTGCATTTTTTTAATTTTAGTTTTACTTGCTGATTGGAGAAATATGTCATCTTGGAATTATGGGAGTTTTGATGTTGGTAATTCTACGTTTGATCTTCCTTATACATATTGTGGAGGAAATCACTCATGACAAAATTATTAATATATTCCTGAGAGCGAGTTATGTGCACCAACTCAATCTCATATATGGAATATGTGTGATATGTGTGGTGGTCAAGATGATCACTTTTATGGTTATACTTACATTATCCCCTCCCCCCCCCCCTATTATGATGGTTCTACTTGTGGAGTTAATAGGAACAAAGAACTTGGAGATATAGAACTGAAGGAGATCAAGAATATGCTAAAGTTCCTTCTGAAACAAAATAATGAGAAACAACTGCAGATAGAAAGGCAAGAGGAAACTATTCGCAACTTGGAGGCTCAAATGAGTCAACTGGTTGAAGTTTCTAATGTTCAAGATGCCAATATTGTGGATAGAAGCCAGGAAAAATGTGAAGTAGATGCAAAATTTGAGGTGCTAATGGAGGAGGTAGGAGTAGAACACCAACAACCTAGACAACTACAATTTTAGGATGCCGATGTTGAAGACGTGAGCCTAGAGTCAACCAAGGACATTGAAGATATAAATTTTTTTGACTCCAGTATCATTGATGTTGAGGATGCTGAAAGTCCTGAAGTTTATGTATTTGAGCACGTTGGTCCTCGCTCCAAGCATTTTTCCACATTGTTTTTGGATGATGATATGAAAATAGAGTTATCCAAGCCAATTGAGGAATCAAAGAATGAGGAACAAGGTCCCTACATTCTGAAATATTTTGTGCCAGAAAGACAGGACTACATTACTCATCTAAAATTCAAAAAATGTAAAATAGTACAATGATTGCTTGGGCCAATTAGATTTGTTCCACAACCACTGGAGCATAATTGAAAACTTGAAGCCAAATTGGGGATCCAATTCATAAGTTCGAAGTGGAGGCAGAAAGTGATTCATGTCGTGTCATGACGTTAAATTAAGCGCTTATTGGGAGGCAACCCAACTTTACTGCTTTTTTATTTATTATTTGCTTACTTTTTAAATTGTGTTATTTTTGTAGCATAGTTTTTATTTTTATTTTGTAGGAGCATGGAAAGGAAAGCCATTGGAAGGAAGCAAAAGCAAACCAGATGGTTGGAACAAACCCGCACGAAGGACCGGCCTTGGGAGAAGTCTGAGTATCCCATGAGTTGATGATGCTTCCGGCCTTTGGCCTACCAAGGAGTTTCTTTAACCCTCTTGTTATTAATGGTGTACATTGGGGACAATGCACAATTTTAAGTGTGGGGTGAGGAGATATCTGGGTGATTTTCTATGATAGTTTAGTTGTATTAGTTTAGCTGAATTTAAAAAAAAAATGGGACTTTTCTTGACGATAGATCTCTTGGACAACTTTCTTGAGGGATTAAGGTCCAATGAAAAAAATTCCAAACATATTTTTTTTATTTATTCGTAGGTAGATAATAATCCCTCTTAGTTTTCTTTTGGCATCAGTTCTTTTCCAAGCGATGTGACTTGAACCGGGTAGTTTTTTATTTTTTTATCTTTTTGGAAACCGAGGAAAGAAACTTGAGTGTCATAGGCCTTTTGACCTACTTGATACTAGCATAGTTAGGCCTTAGCATGCAAATTACCTTCCTAATATGTTTTGATAAAAGTGAATGCCATGAAAGATTGAATCGTCTGTCTGTGATGCTTTCTCTCAGCTACCTGACTCGTTGTTCATGTAGTGCTTTATTGATTAATACTTCTTGACTTTGTCATTACTTGCCTAAACTTGAGAGTTGGAATGGAACCGTACTGATTGGGGTCATGTGCATTATGTGATGTGAGATGTTGATTACATTCTGTGCTATCATGTGTTTGTCTAGAACTTGCCATATGTGTTAGTCGAAGCAAATAAGTAAGCTTTGTGAGTCTAGGAGATGATTTAGGCATTCATTTGATTGTCCATTGAGTTATTATACCATCATAAATAAAATTACCCTTAGATAGCCCATTTGAGCCTACGAGCTTTTTCTTTGGGACCCACATAATAAGTCGGTTCCCATTTTGTTCTTAATTAAGTCTTTTCGAACTTTTACCTCCTAAATCACTTAAGTCGCTAGAAGAGTAAGGTGATAGTTGGGGTAGCTTTTGAGTGGAACCATAGAAAGGCCAAAAGGTGCATGTATGTTTTGGAAGATCATTAGCCGGGCAAGCTAAATTTATGGAGAGATTTGAAGAAAAAAGAAAAAAAGAGAAGAGAAGAAAAAGAAAAATAAAGAAAATTAAAAAAAGACCAAAAAGAGAAGATACACCTCCTACTCCTCTCAATTCGGACTAGTGAATCCATAGTTGTGCTTAAAGAAGAATGACCAAATTGTATATGATTCCATAGAATTGCTTGAATTGGTCATGAAGAGTTTATGTATTTAAAAGTTAAGTGTAGTGTATTAAAGTGCTTAGGAGGGTTAATCACTATATTCAAAATATATCTTACTCGTCTCTTAGTCTATATTACAACCTGTAATGACCTAATTTATCTTAGATTGTGCGAGCTTAGATTAGTGGAGATAAACACTACGGGCAAGCATATGCTACAACCACGAAATGCACATGAATTTCCTTGTGAAAGTGAGTAGTTCTTTGTTCATATATATGATGTCCTTAAATTATATTCGAATGCATATTTGAATGTGTGGATGAAATATCCTCTTATTCTTTGGTGAGGCACATGATTTCATGACAGATAGGTGACGTTATTAAACATCTCTTATTGGATGAGTGCACGAGTTGAGAGTGCTTATGGGCGACGAGTCGGTCTTTGAGGTTGCGTGGTTATGGGCAGGTTGTTTGGGTGTCTTAAATTGGTCATTAATATTCAGTCATGAGAAAGTTGGGAAAGGTATGAGTATGTACACAAGGGCTTAATTGTTGGTGTCAACCATGGAGTAGGTGTAATGTGTTGAATTGCCAAATGTCCCTCCATTATATGATGTCTTGCATACATTGTTTCGTTAGCAAAGTTTTAGGTTGCTTGAGGACGAGCAAGAGCTTAAGTATGGGGTGATAATGCTAGGCTAAAAATCCATATTTTTGCATGTAATTTGCCGTCCATTATATCTCAATATTGTTAACTTTGGTGTAAATATTTGTGACTCGAGTTTAATAATGGTGTTTATATGTGTAGGAGTCAATTTGGAGTGATTTGGAAAGCTTGCATGCAAAGTGAAGTAAAAACAGAAGAATTTGGAGGGAGTATGATTTTGGTGCCCAGGTTGGCGCCAGGCACCAAGCGAGACGGCTAAGGGAGGATTTCGTCCTAATTCGGCTAGGACTTGGTAGTTTTGACCCTAAACGCCCCCAACATGTATAAAAGGGGTTCTACACCTATTTCTTACGAGGGGAGACATTACTGGAGAGGCAAGAAGGCTACAGGAACACTTGGAAGCAACGAATTACAAGGGTTTTCTCTTTCGTTCTTCCTTAATCTATAGTATAATGCTTTCAATTATTATCATGATTGTTAGTATGGTTATGAGTAGCTAAATTATCTAATCTAGGGTTTGATGTAACATATTGAAGGAAGATGTTCTACTACGTTTAATATAGATTTGCCTTTGATTTTCTCTACTTGCTCAACTATATTTTCGTTGTTGTTGATTGAAGAGCTCTCAATTAAATGTGCCTATTTAGTGTGTATATTGCTCGATAGAGAGAGTACACATTTAGGTAGTTATTGAACAACATCGCTCCTAATGTATGTGACAGATCAATACAGAAGGTTTAAAGGTTGGATTAGAGATAACGAAACCTTGGTGCGATCGTAATGAGCGGTAAATTAGTGACAGCTAGCGTAGTTCGAGAGAATATGTCTAGTAAATTGTGGTAGTTGCTCAAGAAAGAGCTACGACACCCAAATTGCTCACGATCGGTAGAGAATACATAGGCGAACTTGTCTTCTTAGTGGTAGTGAACAGTTGTAGCTAAACCTTAACTCTTTGATTCGACTGGACTCTTAGAACAGATTATATTTACAGCGACCGCTTATCTTTTTTTGAACTAGAGTTGAGCGTGATAAGAACGGAAACAAAAGATGAGAAAAGACAGTCTAATATGATCCTCTTCATGCCGAGTAATGGATGTATGTCTACAGGTAAGCAAATGATCCTCTTTAGTTACAGGTTATCTTGAAATTTAAATTTCACTAGGTTGGGTAGCTAAAATAATTTTTTTTTTGTCAACTTCAATGATTTTTCATCTATTTATATTCTTTAGATCTTTTTGGTCAATTGCAATGGTTTTTCGTCGAATCATTTGATTTGACATGAGTAAGAATGTTATCGCTTCTGTGTTAAAACTCAGAAAATCAGATGAACTGTTAGAAGAAATAGAAAATATATATAAACGATAAATAATATTCCGAGTCCACAATTTCCTTGTGTGTCCTTAAGGAATTTTAACCCCCTCACAAGTTGCCAAGGTAATGGATTAAATCCTCCCAGGATGAAACGGAATAACCTTCCTGCAACAGTGGCAATACCAACTGCAGGATACCAACAAACTCAAAGAACGGAGCAAGATCACACTTACGAATTTGAGAGAGAGAGAGACTGCGAAGTAGAATGCAGTATTCAGAATGGAATTCGTGATTTTCAGTGTCTGGAAAATTAAGCCATGCCTCAGAATTTATAGGCAACTATTGGAAGAGGTGTGATGTCTGTTCAGGAACAAAAGTGTCTGTTCAGGAAGGAAAACAAGCAAAGGCAGCGTTTTTGGATTTTAGTTAATTCCGTTAATGAACTAACTGAAATTTAATTTAATTATTAAATTATTAATTAAATAAACTTTGTCCAAAAATAATCTTATCGATCGATCATTTGACAAATCTAAATCAAAATCCAAAGCCAAAGCCGAAGCCGAGCCGAGCGAGCGACGACGACGGCGCGAGGATACATCC
>ML433506.1:2001-14691 GCA_005239525.1 Nicotiana knightiana
CCCATGTGAATTATTATTATCTGTTGTTCATGGGTCCCAGAAAAATACGTATTTGATAATGTTCATCCGAAAGGCATATTGATTTTTATGGCATTTTGAGAAAGTCTTATTAACGTATTTCTTATGCATTTCATGCATTTATACATGTACATTGACCCATGACTCAGACGGCGTTATATACGATATATATATATATATATGGGATATGGGAAAGGTTATGGTGTTATATACGCACCACCACCTGATCAGTTGGTATACGTTGATGATTTGCCCATAGTGGCCAAGATGATATGATGGGATGCCCTCAGAGGCTTGATAATGTTATGTACGTACAGACCTATGCATTGGATGACATTTATATGCATATGCATGACATTATAAGTATTTCATGATTTACAGAGTTATCCAGACTTACAGATTGGGTTATCTACTCCATGTTTCTTCCATGTCCTTTATATACTTATTTACATTCCTTACATACTCGGTACATTATTCGTACTGGCGTCCTTTTGTTGGGGACGCTGTATTCATGCCTGCAGGTATAGATAATCAGTTTGACGAGCCCTCGTAGTAGACGAGATTGGCATTCAGCGAAGGATCGGTAAGACTCCACCTCATTCGGAGTGCAACCAAGTCTATGAGTCATCGTGTCAGAGTTTTACTACAGACTTATGGGTAGGCCGGTACCCTGTCCCATTTGATGTCAGTAGATCTTAGAGGCTTTGTAGACAGATGTTCAGTTTGTACAATATGTTAGAGGCCTAAATGACTTAGCCACAAAGTAAAACTCTCTAAAAGATAGATATTCACTCCAAATAGAATTTTATTTATAACACTCCCCCTTTAATGTCTATTCAACAAATAATGTGCCTCGTTAAAAACTTAACTAAAATAAAACTCAATGGGAAAAAAATCTAGAAAAGAAAAAGGAGTATACATGTTCAGAAATGCACCTTTTGGTTGCCTCGTTAAAAACCTTGCAAGGAAAACCGAGTGGGACAAAACCTTTGTAAGGAAAAAAGAGTGCAACGCGCATTAACTCCCCCAGATGAGAGCATCAATTTACATCCTTGAGCCTTCACATCCCAATCTTGTACATTAGCTTCTTGAAGGTTGACGTCGGTAGAGATTTTTGAACAAATCAGCCATATTATAACTTGAACGAATTTGTTGCACATTGATATCACCATTCTCTTGAAGATCATGTGTTAAATCCCTCGGGAATTTTAATGTATATCTCATTATCAAGTGAGCCATAAAGGTAGGCGGTAACCACATCCATTAAATGCATGTCAAGCTTTTCATGGACAACAAAACTGATGAGATAACGGAACGTTATAGTATCTATAACGGGTGAATATGTCTCTTCATAATCGATACCAGGCCTTTGTGAAAATCCTTGTGCAACAAGGTGTGCCTTATATCTTTGTACCTCATTATTCTCATTCCTCTTGCGTACAAAGACTCATTTATAGCCAACAGGCTTAATACCATTAGGTGTTTGGACTATAGGCCCAAAAACTTCACGTTTCGCAAGTGAATTCAACTCTGACTAGATTGCTTCTTGCCATTTTGACCAATCACGTCTTTGTCGACATTCTCCAACAGATTGAGGTTCAAGATCATCACTATCCTGCATAATGATAGATGCAACATTATATGCAAAGACATAATCCACCACTATATCCACTCGATTCAAATTTGTCTCAATATCGATTAGATTTATTGATAATTCCTTATTTTGTTGAGTCTCGGGCTCAGTGGTTTCCTCATGAATCTCAAAATTTATTAAATCGTGGATTTCTTCATGGTACTCTTTCGTAGTGTCATTTTGATCATTTATTTTCCTTTTTCAAGGATTTCGATCCTTAGAACCCAATGGCCTTCCACGTTTTAGACGTGTTTTTGACTCATTAGCTATGACATTAGAAGATTGTCCAATAGGGACATCAAATCATCAATACGGATTGGAACATTCTCTGCAGGGATATGTGATTTTATTATCCTTTTTAAATCTGTAAATGTGTCTGGCATTTGATTTGCTATTCTTTGCAAATGGATAATCTTTTGTACCTCTTTTTCATAAATAGAGGTACGTGAATCAAGATGAGATAATGATGGATTTTTTCACAAAATTTCCCATTTGGTTTCAGCAATTTCTCCCCTTAATTTTGGAAAAAGTGTCTCATCAAATCAACAGTTTGCAAATCGAGCAGTGAATAAATCCCCCATTAATGTTTCAAGATAGCGAATAATGGAGGGCGATTCAAACCCAACATATATTCCTAACCTTCTTTGGGGACACATTTTGGTGCGATGTAGCGGTGCTACAGGCAGATATACTGCGCATCCAAAACTTCTTAAATGGGATATATTAGGTTCATAACCCAAAACTAATTGCAAAGGGGAATATTTATGATAATTTATCTGTCTGAGACGAACTAGCATTGTTGCATGCAAAATGGCGTGACCCCAAACAGAAGTGGGCAACCTCGTTTTCATGAGTAACAGTCTTGCTATCAATTGCAGACGTTTAATTAAAGACTCTGCAAGGCCATTTTGAGTATGAACATGAGCTACAGGATGTTCCACTTTTATCCAAATTGATAAGAAATAATCATTAAATGCTTGGGATGAAAACTCAGCATCATTATCAAGTCTAATAGACTTAATTAGATTATCGAGAAATTGCGCCCGTAATCGAATTATTTGTGCCATTAATTTTGCAAACGCAAGGTTTCGAGATGACAATAGGCACACATGAGACAATCTAGAAGATGCATCTATTAAGACCATAAAATATCTAAACGACCCACTAGGTGGATGAATAGGTACAGAAATATTCCCTTGTATACGTTCCAAAAATGCAGGGGACTCAATCCCAACCTTTGTTGGTGATGGTCTAGGAAGTAACTTGCCTTGATAACAAGAAGTGCAAGAAAATTCATTATTTAAAAGAATCTTTAAATTCTTTAATGGATGCCCNTACCACAAGATAAAGATGGGAATTTCTCAATTACCCTTTTCTGGCTAGAGACATTCTTGGTAATGATGAGATATTCAAAATTATTCTAATCTATTGTCTCAATATGATATCCATTTCAGCGGATATCTTTAAAACTCAACAAGTTCCTCTTGGACTTGGAGGAGAACATTGCATTCTTTATGATAAGTATTGTTCCCTTATGCAGATTTATAGTAGCTCTTCTAGAGCCTTCAATTAAATTACTACTACCAGAATTGTAGTAACATCTGTCTTACACATACTTAAATGAGATAAATATTTCTTCTCTTTAAATATTGTACGTGTCGTACATGAATCAATTAAACAAATATTTTTACAATTGAACTTTGATCCAAGTTTGCTTTGTGAGATATCTATATTTGCTTCTCATTGTTTGACATACAAAAAAAATATACGAATAAACGTTAGTATTTTCAGAGAAAAGGAAAAGGAATAAAGTTAAACATATGACGAATAATATGACCCAGTATGGTAATGATTATTATAGACATTTTCTAAATACCTGAAAATTTCCGCAAGAGAAAAATATTACCCAAACTTCATTTGAGATTTTTGAAAAATTCTATTCAAGAGGTGGTCTCCGTTTTTGTGAAACTGAAAACTTTTGCTCTAATAGTGTTTAGCTAGAAAGCTTTTGGAAAACTGTAAAAGTATCAACACCTTTTTGAAAACAAATGTCGTAAATCATAACTAGTATACTACTATATCAGACTTGTTTAGTAGTAATGTAAATAAACTATTTATTAAATGATTCTGTGATACGATACGTCATGATTATGTTATTTATCATTAGTAATGCTAATGTACACTTCATGCGCAATTACTATTTTTACAATTAAATAACAATTATGAAATTGTAATGACTGTTGCTAAAAAAATAAAATATACGTAATAATATCGAATTCTGTGTTGCAATTCACGTGATTGATTAGACATCAAGTTCAGTGTTTAAAACGAATATAAGAATTAAATTTAATCAAAACGAACTAACATTATTCATAAAACAAATAATACTAATCGATACTAATAACTACTACTCATGTAAAGAATTATGATTACATAATGTTTATTCACTAGTTACTACGGATAGGAAAACAAAAAAATAATCAATCTACTCAATCATCTTTAACCACGGATCCATCACCGATCAAGTGGTCTATTTTTCCATCAGGGTGCTCAAAGAAGTCTACCACATCCAAGTGAGTGATGTCAAAATCATTGTCAGAGACAAAATTGGCTTCACGGCCTTTATTCTTTAGAGATGCTTGATAAAGCTCAACCAAATATCTTGGTACACGACAAATATTTGCCCAATACCCTTTTCCACTGCAACGATAACATTCAGAAAACCATTTCCTTTGGCTTCTCATTTTTCCCTTTCCACTTTTGGTGGTTATTTTTCGTTAGGGGTGATTAACACCAGAAAAATTTACCATTAATAGGGCCACGGCCTTTCCCACGCTTAGCATAATGGGAATACACCTCATCCACTTCAGGCAATAGTGTAGACCCAGTGGGTCGATTTTCGTGATTTCTCATGAGCAAGTCGTTATTTCGTTCAGCCACAAGGAGAAGAGAAATCAACTCAGAGTACTTCTTGAAACCTGTCTCTCGGTACTGCTGTTGGAAGACCATATTGGAGGCATGAAATGTTGTGAACGTTTTTTCAAGCATATCATAGTCAGTGATAGTATCTCCACAGAGTTTCAATTTAGAAGAAATTCTGAACATCGCAGAATTATATTCAGAAACAGACTTAAAGTCTTGGAGCCTCAGATGAGCCCAACCATATCGTGTTTGTGGAAGGGTGACCAACTTTAAGTTGTCATATCTTTCCTTTAAGCCATTCCACAAAACAAGTGGATCTTTGACTGTGAGGTATTCTATTTTCAATCCTTCATCAAGAAGATGGCGTAAGAAAATCAAGGCCTTAGCACAGTCTTGGGTAGATGCTTTATTTTTATCTTTAATGGCGTCTCCAAGACCCATTGCATCTAAATAGATTTCAGCATCCAACACCCATGTCATATAGCTCTTGCTCGAAATTTCAAGGGCAGCGAACTTTCTTTTCATAATGTCAGTCATAATTAAAAAGAGGAGAAAAATTATACCTTAATCTTCTCAAAGAGCTTCTTGAGACGGTAGAATCTCGTGCTGATAACGTGTTATGAAACAAAAAAAGAAGAACAATATTGCAGAGAAAGAGAGAGGAAATTCTTATTGAATTCTGGGATGATTCACAATGGGGGTAAGACCCCTCTATTTATAGGGGAAAAATGACTTAGCCACAAAGTAAAACTCTCTAAAACATAGACATTCACTCTAAATAGAATTCTATTTATAACACTCCCCCTTGAATGTCTATTCAACAAATAATGTGCCTCGTTAAAACCCTAACTAAAATAAAACCCAATGGGAAAAATATTCTAGAAAAGAAAAAAGAGAACACATGTTTAGAAATGCGTCTTTTGGTTGCCTCGTTAAAAACCTTGCAAGGAAAACCCAGTGGGACAAAACTTTGTAAGTAAAAAAGAGTGCAACACGCATTAACTTGCCCTGATGAGAGCATCAATTCACATCTTTGAGCCTTCGCATCCCGATCTTGTACACTAGCTTCTTGAAGGTTGATGTCGGTAGAGATTTTATGAACAAATCAGCCATATTATCACTTGAACGAGTATGCTGCACATTGATATCACCATTCTTTTGAAGATCATGTGTGAAAAATAACTTCGGTGAAATATGTTTTGTCTTATCTCCTTTTATAAATCCTCCCTTCAATTGGGATATGCATGTTGCATTGTCTTCATACAAAATCGTGGGTAGTTTGTCACACTTCAAACCATATTTGTCTCGAATAAGATGTATTATGGACCTCAACCACACACATTCTCGACTTGCTTCGTGAATAGCAATTATCTCAGCATGATCAGATGAAGTAGCCACGATTGATTGCTCAATCGATCGCCAAGATATGGCAGTGCCTCCACATGTAAACACATAACATGTTTGAGATCGGGCCTTGTGTGGATCAGATAAATACCTAGCATCAGCATAACCAACAAGATCGAGACTGCAATTATTGTCATAAAATAAGCCCATATCGGTAGTTCCTTTTAGATACTGTAATATGTGTTTGATTTCATCCCAATGTCTCCTTGTAGGAGCAGAGTTATATCTTGCTAAGACATTAACTGAAAAAGTTATGCCAGGCCTTGTAGTGTTGGCAAGATATATTAGTGCACCAATTGCACTAAGATATGGTACTTCAGGACCAAGTATCTCTTCATTCTTTTCTTGAGATTGGAATGGATCTTTATTCACATCAAGTGATCGAACAACCATCGGAGTACTTAATGGATGTGCTCCATCCATGTAAAACCGTTTCAATACCTTTTCTATGAAGGTAGATTGATGAAGAAAAATCTCGTTTGCCAAATGTTCAATTTGCAAACCAGACATAATTTTGTCTTTCCGAGATCACTTTCTTTAAATAATAAATTGCCTTTTGGAGTTCTGTAGGAGTTCAAATAATGTTTATGTCATCAACATATACGACAAGTATAACAAATTCCGATGTTGTTTTATTTATAAAAGCACATGGACAAATGACATCATTTATATAACCTCCCTTTTATAAGTACTCACTAAGACAATTATACCATATACGTCCTGATTGCTTTAGACCATACAAAGATCTTTGCAATTTGATTGAAAACATTTCCCGGGACTTTGAATTATGTGCGTTAGGCATTTTAAATCCCTCATAAATTTTCATGTATATCTCATTATCAAGTGAGCCATAAAGGTAGGCGGTAACTACATCCATTAAATGCATGTCAAGCTTTTCATGGGCAGCAAAACTAATTAGATAACGGAACGTTATATCATCCATAACGGGTGAATATGTCTCTTCATAATCGACACCAGGCCTTTGTGAAAATCCTTGTGCAACAAGCGTGCCTTATATATTTGTACCTCCTTTTTCTCATTCCTCTTGTGTACAGAGATCCATTTATAGCCAACAGGCTTAACACCATTAGGTGTTTGGACTACAGGCCCAAAAACTTCATGTTTCGCAAGTGAATTCAACTCTGATTAGATTGCTTCTTGCCATTTTGGTCAATCATGTCTTTTTCGATATTCTCCAACATATTGAGTTTCAAGATCCTAATTATCTTGCATAATGTTAGATGCAACATTATATGCAAAGACACAATCCACCAATATATCCACTCGATTCAAATTTGTCTCAATATTGATTGGATTTATTGATAGTTCCTTATTATCTTGAGTCTCATCCTCAGTGGTTTCTTCATAAATCTCAGAATTTATTAAATCGTGGATTTCTTCGTGAGATTCTTTCGTAGTGTCATTTTGATAATTTATTTTTCTTTTTCTAGGATTTCAATCCTTAGAACCCAATGGTCTGCCACGTTTTAGGCGTGCTTTTGACTCATTAGCTATGATACTAGAAGATTGTCCAATGGGGACATCAATACGGATTGAAATATTCTCTGCTGAGATATGTGATTTTGTTATCCTTTTCAAATCCGTAAATGCGTCTAGCATTTGATTTGCTATTCTTTGCAAATGGATAATCTTTTGTACCTCTTTTTCACAAATAGAGGTACGTGGATCAAGATGAGATAATGATGGATTTTTTCACAAAATTTCCTGTTTGGTTTCACCAATTTCTCCCCTTAATTTTGGAAAAAGTGTCTCATCAAATCGACAGTTTGCAAATCGAGCAGTGAATAAATCCTCCATTAATGTTTCAAGATAGCGAATAATGGAGGGCGATTCAAACCCAACATACATTCCTAACCTTCTTTGGGGACCCATTTTGGTGCGATATGGCGGTGCTACAAGCACATATACTGCGCATCCAAAAAATTTTAAATGGGATATATTAGGTTCATGACCCAAAACTAATTGCAACGGGAATATTTATGATAATTTATCGGTCTGAGACAAACTATCATTGCTGCATGCAAAATGGCGTGACCCCGAACAAAAGTGGGCAACCTCGTTTTCATAAGTAACGGTCTTGCTATCAATTGCAGACGTTTAATTAAAGACTCTGCAAGGCCATTTTTGAGTGTGAACATGAGCTACATGATGTTTTACTTTTATCCCAATTTATAAGCAATAATCATTAAATGCTTGGGGATAAAAACTCAGCAGCATTATCAAGTTTAATAGACTTAATTGGATTATTGGGAAATTGTGCCCATAGTCGGATTATTTGTGCCATTAATTTTGTAAACGTAGGGTTGCGAGATGACAATAGGCACACGTGAGACCATCTAGAAGATGCATCTATTAAGACCATAAACTATCTAAACGACCCACCTGGTCCACAAATGTCCCCTTGTATACGTTCTAAAAACGCAGGGGACTCAATCCCAACCTTTGTTGGTGATGGTCTTATAATTAATTTGCTTTGATAACAAGAAGTGCAAGAAAATTCATTATTTAAAAGAATCTTTAATATCTTTAATGGATGCCAATTTGAGTTTTCTATAATTCTTCTCATCATAATTGATCCAGGATGCCCCAACCGATCATGCCAAAGTACAAATGTATTGGAATCCGTAACCTTTTGGTTTACGGTAGAATGTGCCTCAATTGCACTAATTCTTGTCCAATACAGGCCACAAGATAAAGATGGAAACTTCTAAATAACCCTCTTTTGGCCAGAGACATTCTTGGTAATGATGAGATATTCAAGATATTCTCATTTATTGTCTCAATATGATATCCATTTCGGCGGATATCTTTAAAACTCAACAAGTTCCTCTTGGACTTGGAGGAGAACATTGCCTTCTCTATGATACGTATTGTTCCCTTAGGCAGAGTTATAGTAGCTCTTCCAAAGCCTTCAATTAATTTACTACTACCAGAAATTGTTGTAACATTTGCCTTATACATACTTAAATGAGAGAAATATTTTTTCCGTTTGAATATTGTATGTATCGTACATGAATCAACTAAGCAAATATTTTTACAATTGAACTTGGATCAAAGTTTGCTTTGTGGAATATCCTTATTTTCTTCCCATGGGTTGACATATATAAAGAAATATATAAATAAATATTAGTATTTTCAACGATAAAGGAAAAGAAACAAAGTGAAGTCAATAACTCAATAATGGCTTATTCAATAAGTGTGATGATAATTTTTCGTATGACACAATCTTTGATTGAACAACTTAATTAGAAAATAAATATTGCATTTTAATAAAAATTTCGAATAGTATCAGTTGATTTAAAATCAATCCTAACTTATTGAAATGCTTTTGCAAATAGTTTCACGCCAATCTGTAAGACACCTTCTGTTTGCAAATTTTTGCAAGTTTTCGTTTGCAACTGATACTCAAACTTTATAATTTTTTTTTCGTTAGCAAATTTTCAACTCTTAACATAAACAACTGATATTGATTATGAATATTGACCATTCTCAAACTTTTTCAATGATATATTATACTAATTCGACATACTAATTAAAACTACTACTCATGTAAACTACGATAATTACATGATATTTATTCACTAACTAATATGAATAAGCAAAATAAAATAAAATCAAACTACTCAATCTTCTTTAACCACAGATCCATCACTGATCAAGTGGTCTATTTTTCCATCAGGAGACTCGAAGTCTGGCACATCTAAGTGGGTGATGTCAAAATCATTGTCATAGACAAATTGGCTTCAGAGCCGTTATTCTTTAGAGATGCGTTGGTACACGACAAATATTTGCCTAATGCCTATTTCCATCGCAACGATACATTCAGTTTATGAACCATTTACCTTTGGCTTCTCATTTTTCTCTTTTCACTTTTGGTGGTTATTTTTCTTTGGGGGGGTGATTAACACCAAGAAAATTTCTTCCTTGTCCATGGCCACGACCACGACCACGGATAGGGCCACAGCCTTTTTCATGGTTGGCATAATGGGAATACACCTCATCCACTTCAAGCAATAGTGTAGACCCAATGGGTATTTTCGTGATTTCTCATGAGCAAGTCATTATTGTTCAGCAACAAGGAGAAGAGAAGTCAACTTAGAGTACTTCTTGAAACCTTTCTCTCGGTATTGTTGTTGCAAGACCATATTGGAAGCATGAAACGTTGTGAATATTTTTTCAAGCATATCATAATCGGTGATAGTATCTCCACAGATTTTCAATTTAGAAGTAATTCTGAACATTGCAGAATTATATTCAGAAACAGACTTAAAGTCTTGGAGCCTCAGATGAGCCCGATCATATCTTGCTTGTGGAAGAGTGACCAACTTTAAGTTGTCATATCTTTCCTTTAAGTCATTCACAAAACAAGTGGATCTTTGACTGTGAGATATTCTATTGTTAATCCTTCATCAAGAAGATGGCGCAAGAAAATCAAGGTCTTAACACAATCTTGGGTAGATGCTTTATTTTTATCTTTAATGGCGTCTCCAAGACCCATTGCATCTAAGTAGATTTCAGCATCCAACACCCATGTCATATAGCTCTTGCCCGAAATTTCAAGGGCAACGAACTTTCTTTTCATAATGTCAGTCTTAATTAAAAAGAGGAGAAAAGTTATACCTTAATCTTCTCAAAGAACTTCTTGAGACGGTAGAGTCTCGTGCTGATAACGTGTTATGAAACAATAAAAAACAAGAATAATATTGCAGAGAAAGAGAGAGGAAATTCTTATTAAATTTTGGGATAATTTACAATGGGGTGAGACTCCTCTATTTATAGGGAAAAAATGACTTAGCCACAAAGTAAAACTCTCTAAAAAAATAGACATTCACTCTAAATAAAATTCTATTTATAACCATTTTTATGTTTTGCGAAGCATTGTGTGTTTGACTCCTACAGGAGTTTTCTAACTTACGTTTTGTATAAAGAATCTTTTAGGAGTAGTTCAATACAACTCTAATATTAATGGACTTTAAATAAGGAAGTATATATAAGGAAAAAGTGTTAATCGATTTTAAAGTTCCTTCCTACCTAGTAAATAGGGAAAAAATTTTGTTTTTTAAAATCCTAAATATTAGGAAATTAACTTAAATTATAATTTTGTTTAGTGTAAAATTTACTTTAAAGGGTAAAAAAGACGAACAATATTTCGCTAAGGGTCTTCGTACTTTTAATATTAAATAGTATATACTAATTTTAGTTTATGTGCATCGCACGTGGACATTGCGTCAATTAATAAAAAAATAAAAAATATATAAATAACGAACAAAAGTTTAACAATTTTGGTTAAAATAAATGCAAATAATTGTTTAAATGATTAAAAAAAACTATTATATTAACATATGTAGCAGCTAAACTCAATATATATCTTCTGAACATGGTGATTAATTAAATTAAATTAGTTTTATTAGTAATACATGACATATAAAATCTTTTGAAATTACCGTAAAAGAAATCAATAAATAACTTTCAACTTAATTCTAATTTATGAAGATAAGGTTTACTGTCGAAATTAGCAACTGTCTGGTCTATATAGTTCTTAACCTAAAACCTCATTGGGGTGATACAGTAGGCTTTTTAATAACAAAACATACTTTGTAAATAACCTTCGAATACTAAGTCTAACACTTGCCTGTTTAGCCTATCATTTAGGCTAACAATATTTTAAAAAAAATAAGATGAAAGATAAGAACAATACCGGAGACCTTCGATCTTGGGGCCAAAAACCTTCTTTTTCTTATTATAAACTAATTTAAAGTATTCAAGAGGGGTTCTTTACAAGATTAGAGAGAAGCTAGTGAGAAGGGAGAGCGTTGGCTAATGCCTGCCTCCTCCAAAAACCCAAATGATCCTTATATAATGGATCGGTCTACAAACAAACTAAACTAAAAAAAATGCCCGACAAAATAATTACAATAATGGCCGAAAGAAAATTATTACAAACGGACAAACTACTTTATAAAAGTAGATTCCCTTCAATAATGGAGGGGCCCGTTACTTTTATGACATTACAAACGGACAAACTACTTTATAAAAGTAGATTCCCTTTACTAATGGAGGGGTCCGTTACTTTATGATATTTATCTTTATTACCCCAATAATTCATCCTATGGGGCCTTCGTGTCTTATTCATGCTTCATGCTTTTCCTTTTCCTTTGTTGTCTTTAACAGAAGATTCTTCTGTTACTTCCTTTAATTTTTCAAGGAAGTCCTCTATTTCATCAATATTTACCTCTGTGTCCGAGGTACTTTGTGCTTCTCCTGCTGCACAGGTTTCTCCATCTGAAGCGAGGATTTCTTGCTTGGATATAGCTCCTTTCTTCGATTGAAGTTTTCTGGTAATTTGTTGGAAGGGGCTCATTTCTCCTTCACCAGTATTGACTTTCTCTTGTTTGGCATAGAGATCATTTTTTTCTTGGATTTGCAGAATTAATTCTTCACCAAATACTTATCCTTGCTGGTTCGTCTGGACTAATTTATTCCAGAATTTATTATAAACAACTCTTTGAAGGCAAGGAATTCCTTCACTAGTATGACCGGTTTCTACATCCCATTTCATTATCCACGAAATGGAAAATTCAATAAAAAAATACATGGTTGCAATGCCATCATAAAAGATATTATCTTTCTGGAGGGAGGTAATTTTGGGAGATATTTCTACCCATTGAGTATATAAACTTTTGAATAAAGGA
>ML433508.1:0-23227 GCA_005239525.1 Nicotiana knightiana
TTAACGTTGGGCAACGGCATGCTGTCAGGGGTGACCGTTGCCAACGGTTAGTGGGCCCCACATCTTAAAAAAAAAAAAATTAGCCGTTGTACTGGCCCGGTTAAACCGGTACACGGTTACGGTTCACTACCGGTCCGGTTACCCGTTTCAAAATAATTAAACGGACCAACCCCCTCTAACCCCCCTACCCAGCCCACCCGGCCCCCTATGAACCGGGCCGGGCCGGTTCCGGTTTTAACCGGTCTGGGCCGGTCCGGTTACAGGTCAACCCGGCCCGTTTGCCACCTTTAGTTGAAACCATCACTTGGAAGACCCAATCTAAAATTCCGCGAATCTCTAGAGAAGTCTGGGTACAAAGAATCAAAAGCCTTCCAAGCTTCCCATCAGCAGGATATCTTATATTCCCATCATTGCGTCGCTCATTAGCATGCCATCTCATTACAGCAGCCGTTTCAGGACACATGAATATCCTCTGAAGCCTAGGCTTTAAAGAAAAGTACCTTAAAACCTTTGTAGGGATTTTAGAGCTTGCTTTAGTCAAGGGCCCAACACTCTTCCATCTTGAAGACCCACAAATAGAGCAATTATCGGCATTCACATTTTCTTTCCAAAATAACATGCAATCATCAGGGGATACATGTATTTTTTCATAATTAAGACCCAAATCTTTTATCATGTTTTTAGCCTTGTTGAAAGATTCTGGTACCTGAGCAAATGGAAATGCCTCTTTTATCAACTCTAACAAATCAGAGAAAGCCACATTACTCTAACCAATGAAATGATTTAAGTACAATCGAATAGTGAAACTCAGTTTACTAAAATTTTCACACCCCGGATATAACTCTTGTTTTCCTTCCTCCAGCAATTTGAAAAACTTCTTTGCATCTTCAGATAGTCTTTCCCCAACTTCATCTTCATCCCCTGCCTGATCCTCTATATTTATAAATGTATCATGAAGTAGTCCATCAATATCGTCACACATGGTATAACCTTCATTCATCATCATTGCTTGGATTAGATGTATTTCTCGAGGAAAATCCTTCCCCGTGGAAAACGCATTTGGTACAACCATCAACAAATCCATGAACAACCAAATGATCCTCCACCACATTTCTATAATACCAGTAGCGATTCATGCACTTTTTGCAAAGACATAATATTTCATTTCCTTGGGCGGCTCGTTCAAATGCCTTATCAAGAAAATCATTCACTCCACGGATATACTCATCCGTCCATCTCAGGAGATTCATCCAAATTTTATCACCATTATCCATAGATATCCTATACGATAAAAGTAAATCCACAAAACTAACCAAATAAACCAAAAGCATACTAATTTGACATTGACCACTGCTTTTAAGGGTGGAACTCAGAAAGTCACAAACAGTAAAGCAATTTTGGCATGAAAGGCATAATTACTCTTATGTGATGTAACATAATAAGAAAAAGTCATTCTCCAAATGGATGATTTATTTCTTGAAAAGGAAATATGTTCACATAAATCGAAATGGAGGGAGTAGTATACTAGTATGAAAGTCTACTAGTATTGTTTATTTCTTACAATTCTACACTTAATGAGAAGCTTTAACCACACAAATACTCTGGGGCCCCTTTTGAGTTGTTTAGGATCACAAATTTCAAAAGTCTTTATTTTTTCTTAAACTCCGTGTCCAGTCAAACAAGTTCACATAAATTGAAACGGAGGGAGTATATAGGTAAATCCTTATTAATTTGCTCAATCAGGCAAACATATGGTATTCCTATAACAGAAGAAGCACTAGGCAATAGGTGCTTGGCTCAACCGATGATAACAAGTAGGAGTAACAAAGTTCACTTTCTTTTATGTCTTTTTGTTGGTTTATTCCAAGGTCAAGTTTTTTCAGAGTTATTTTAAGTCCGGATGATTCCTCCAAAGATGTAAATTATGAATGTTAGAAATTATGAATGTTACAACAACTAAATAAGTAATCTTTGTGGTTCCTTAGACATCTTTATTGGTTTCTTATACATCTTTATTAAGCACGATATCACATCAACTATTAAAAGGTGGTTCCTTAGACATCTTTATTGGTTTCCAACTAGTCTATATCTTACAACAACTTGATTACTAGTGTTGTGAAGAGCGTGAAGCGAAGAAAAGAGACAAACCCCATTTCGCGAGAAGCGAAGCGCTCACTTTTTTGAAGTGAAGAGGAATTTAAAAACTAAGAATAAAGGATATAAAAATTGGGCAGATTTTTTCTGAAAAAAATTCGCCAACATTTCGGCGCTTTTTGGACGTTTAGAAAGACTATAATAACAACACTTAGGTACTTCTCCTACAGCTAGTTCCCTTCTGTCTTTGCCTTTCTCTCTCTCTCCAATTATTTTCCCTTTCACCAAAACATTAACTCCTAAACGAGAAAACTAGTGTGTCTTTCTCTTTTTGTGGTCTGCTTAACTACATATATAGCCCCCCTATTCTGCTCTACTAATTCCCAACACTTCCCACAACTCCCCAAAAACACATTCTTAAAACATAAAACAAAAAAATAAAAATAAACCTAACTCTTTAAAAATGGTCCTTACTGCTGTTCAAACAACAAAAATCAATTTCCTTCTGTCTGTTTCTTGCTCTCAAACTGACCCCTCAAATGCACTAGTTTTTAGCTAAAGAACTTGTTGTTAAAAAGCGAAACTTTGGTTTTTTTTAGATGGATTTTGGGGTGGTGGGGGACTTACATAATGGTGGGGTGATTTGTTCAGACAATACTAGTAATATGTTTACTACAGCTGCTGCCTCTGTTGAGACCAAGCAAAAGTGGTACGGATTTACTGGATTTCACAAGAATGAAACATCTTTTACTACAGTTACTGGAGATGACTGGAATAATAAGGATACTAAATTAGCTAAGACTAGTGATGATTTCTCATCCTCTAAAGCAGCAGCAGCAGCAGCAGCTACAATGTTGTTTCAGCAACAACTTAGAAGTAATTGTCTTAATAGCCAGCAAATGCTTAGCTTTTCTCACCCAACTCTCAGAATGTGACTATGCCTTATTATCATTACACTTCAACTCCTTTTACTAGGAACTCTTCAGGTATACTAAATTCTGATTTTATTTCTTCAAGTTACGCACCAGAGATTAGAGAATTGATTCAAAATATATTCCTATAACTTAACATCTATACACAGATTTTATGAAAAAAAGTAATAACCTAAATACTAAATGACACATAATCTGTCCCTAACAAATGAGATCAGTAATCAAAAAAATTAGATAGGTAACATACTACAACATCCTACAATATAATGATAGTGTGAAAATTCTTCACTATTTGTGCATACAGGTTGAACAAATCATCAGATTATAGTAGAGAAGATCATATGCAGATTTGACCGAAAGTTAAATCATATACACTGCTCACACCATAAAGCTTAAAGAAAAAAAGAACGATTATAGAAGATAATGCCCAAATTACAAAGGAAAAATTACCTGAAGTTGATTTCTCACTGATTGCCTTTTGGGTCGAAACTTTCTCGCGATTTAAGATATTTTCTACACCTTCGAGTGAAACAAACAGCAATGAAACAAATGGAGTTTGGGACTTTGGGGATTTGGGAGTTTTGGGTTAACAATCGAGATTTGAGGAACATTTGCTGGTGATTTGCTGGTTAGCAAGCGAGATTTGAGGACTTTGGGGATTTGGGACGGTGATTTGCAAATGAGGGATTTGGGACTGTGAGAGTTTGATTTGGGAAGGTGATTTGAGGAAGATGAGAATTTAGGTTTGCTGAGAGTGAGTTTAATTTGCTGAGAGGTTTAGGTTTAATTTGCTGAGAATTTAGGTTTAATTTGCCGAGAGGAAGGTGAGAGCGAGAGCTGCCAAAGAGTAAGTTGAGGAAGGTGAGAATGAGAGCTACTGTACGATCTCTAATGTTTAGCATTGGATGTGTCGAAATATTTTAATTTAGTTATTATATTTACCAAAATGAAAAATATATAAGAAAATAAAAGGAAAAAGGGTTATATTGGCGGGTTTAGTAAAATTCAGGGGAGAAAACGAGGATAGAACAAAATACTCATTCTGATATTAAAAAATTTTCTAAAACCGTTACTACAAATAGGCTTATTGGGACGGTTTGTCAAACCGTTCCTATAAAAAGACCTATGGTAACGGTTAACTGTCAACCGGAATGGTATAGTATCTAAAGTGTGTCGGTTTCATCCAAATTCTATTGTAATGGTTATAACCGTTATCGTATCTAGTCTATTGCAACGGTTTAATAACCGTTGCCAGAACAATTGTTCCCGTAGGCCTATTTTCCAGTAGTGAATGAACATAACATGAATATTCGCAAATACATACACATATCAAAATCACTACCTTCATGATGACAAAGTTACCAAACGCAAACACATCTTCAGCTAAGAAATACCCTGCTTCCTCACTATCACTCATTGTTTCCCTACATGAGGCTAAGCACTGCCTTCTTAACTACAAGGCTAAGCACTGCCTTCCTTTGCATGAGACTAAGCATTGTCTCTTATTTGCATGAGGCTAACCCCTGTCTCCTTAACCGCATAAGTCTAAGCACTGCCTTATTTGCATGAGACTAAGCATTGTCTCTTATTTGCATGAGACTAAGCATTGTCTCCCATTTGCATGAGGCTAATACATGTCTCCTTAACCGCATAAGGCTAAGCACTGCCTTCTTTGCATGAGAATAAGCATTATCTCCTATTTTGCATAAGACCAGTTGATTTCTCACTTCAGTAGACTGATTTTCAACATTGAAACCTAATTAGGGTTTGAATCATGATTTCTTTCCTTTACTGGTTGCCTTATTGATTGCATGTATATTTTTCCTTTCCTTGTTTATGTTTGATTGGATTCTTTCCTTATTTACTCGTCTGATTTAACTACTATATAAACCCCTACCATAAATCTCCTTGAACAGACTTTTAATAACCTAATCACTGCTATTATTCTTACTATTCTCCTCTTTCACTCACTCACTCACTCACTCACTTACTCGGTTACACTCGAATATTTTCTAAAACTGTTGAATTCTGGGCCGGCTGAAAGCCAAGGCCATTAAACGACCTCCTCCGGTGCAAGCACTGCTCGGAGCCCTTCTTGAGGATCTTGTGAACTCTGAAACGTCGGAGACCGGGGGTTCTAGCTATTAAGCTCTTTACTATTCTTTTGCTCGCATAATTTTGCTACTGGTTAGTGCTTTTAACCCTTGCAATGTTAATTTTCTTTCTTTCCTTCTGCATACTTATATGTGTTTAATTGTATGAGCATGATTTAGTTGTGAAATCCATGATATTTCACTATTATGATAATGCTCAATAATCCTTTATCATCCTATGATAGTTGAACGCATGATATAGCTTATTTCTTTGTCCTTAGTTTGTGTTAGGCTAGTATGTGTTCTTCATTGCCTGCACTTCTATGTTGGTTCTTTGTTTTCTTCTGGAGTCAGTTTTGTACCTCTAGCATCTGAATATGTGTCATTTTTGAGCTTCAATGCATGCCTATTTTGATATGAATTTGATTGTTGTGACTATACATTGTTAGTTATAGAATTTTCTTCATACCTTGCTTTGGATACCACTATAACTATATGGAAACCCCCTACTTTAAATGAATCCTTTAGTGCTGAGTCTTGTTTCTGATTGACTGTTCTTTGTGTACAAGCCACAACTATATGAAACATTGCTTTAAGGTTTACTCTAAACATGTTTTCCTTGCTATCCTGATCCCTAACATTATTTAGGATTTTAAGATAAACATACCATTTTCCCTCAAATATGATCTTGTTCCCTTGCTAATATGCCTCCGAGTATGTCTTAATTCCATGTTCCTTCAGTAATTACTTGGCCTGTCACAATATGTGTTTCAATGATGCCTTGCCTTCTGATGAGAATTAACATATTTGTCTTATGATGCTAAGATGTAGCCTAAATTAGACTTCTTAGGTATCTACCTGTTAGTGTTAATTTCTATCAAAGTTTGCAAACCTGTTCCTCCCCCTAACTTACCCAATATTTGTTTGTTATGTGCTACTTTGCTAAATGTTGAAGTTCTACCGAATAAAGTCTTGTGATCTGCTTGATTAGTTTTTTTGTATACTCAACTTGGCTATGTCTGTTTTAAGTATAAGTGTATCACCTAACTTCTGTTCCTCTATCACTCTCCACTCTCCTTACTTGCTACTCATGCTATTCTGAACTCCTCATTCTTAGTCGGCTGAAAGCCAAGGCTACCTAGGTTCTATTGTTGGCCTCCCTAGTGTGAGCATTTCTCGGGGTCTAATTGAGGCTCTTATGAACTCTTACACACTAGGGCTTGGTCCTTAGTCACTCCCTCAATCTCAAAACTGTTCCTATTCACTCTACTCCCCTATGTTATGTGTTGTGTACCTGAATTGGTTGTTTCAAGTGATGCAACACTTGGTGTTCTGGTTGAGTAAATTGGTTTTGGAATCCCCTATGGATCCCTGGGTCGTGTATTGAATGTGGCTTTTTATTGAAGGCCTGGGTACTCTGTGTAAGAGTTATTGAAGTCCCAGGCAATACTGGGTATTTATTTCATTTTTTGGGCCTACTGTAGGCTTATTATTACTGTGTAACATTCATACTTTTACTCATTATTGGGCCTGTAATAACCTTTGTATAAACAATTAGGGTGTTAGTAAAAAAGGGAATGGGTAGAGTTTAATATCAACATGCAATGGGTAGATAACATGACTATAGGACTTAATAACTTGTTTGCTATATGTGTTGTTCGATTACATGATCACCATAGAGATCATGACATTAGGAGAAACACACACACACTACTTGTCTATCATTGATCATGAGTTCAAATACTATGTCTACTGCTACGTGTTTATAGACAACATGCCTATAGGAAGTAAACACTCCTTCAATCTGCATGACTACTTTCAGATATATTAGAAACCTGCATATAGGAACAAATGTCAATGAATATTCCTTCAATTCGCTTCAGTTATTCACTAGAAATTATGCCTATAGGATTTTTGATCGCTTCATTCGTCATTGCATCGCATTGATCACTAGAAATCCTGTGTATAGGACTAAGTATAAATAAAGCGAGTTATAATCATCAACTGTTAGAGATCCTGCTATAGGAAATAATTGCTTGTTAATTGGTCAATATTGGACTACTTAAACACTGTTCCTCAACATCACTGTTAGAAAAATCTTGATAATTCTGGGACTATTCCCAGCAGATTCCGTTATACCCAATTGCGTAGATCATCTAGGCATCACACATGTAGGATTGGTAACTTAAAACTTTCAACAACCAGTTTGCAATACCTGCATAATTCTACCTATAAGAATACCTGCATCTGAAATTTACCTGCACATTTTGATCGCCTAGAAAGCATGTCTATAGGTTTAAGATTCTGGATTATGCCAATTCCTAACTGGTACGAGTGTTTGCATGCATTTGCTGCCTAAGTGTGGAGGTCAATGTGAGCCTTTAATTGCACCTATGTGAAGTCCTTATATGTTTTGTTTGTCGCCTAGTTTTTACATTTTTGAGTAGCCTAGATAACGCTTAGAACTATCCAAATAGAGGTCCAAAACCTCCTGGACCATAGGTATGGTACGGGTAGTGCACGACTTATAATTGAATTAGAGCGCTCTTAGGTAAACAACTTTAATATAGTAATTGGGTAGTATGAGATAATAGTCTGTGCCCGCTTAATAATATGAGTAACACGCCATCTCGAGGGAGTTACGAAATATTATTTATGTTACACGGGGTGATCCTTTAGGCTAAAAAAATTTAGGACCCCCCCTCTTTTCTTTCTTTTATTAGAATAAAAATAGTTGTACTCATCTATTCAAAACCTTTTATAATAAAATTCTCAAACTTTGTGCTTTCTCTTCGTTTATTTGACTAATCCATATAATTTAAGATCGGTCGGGACCCACAGTTGTGGACCTCGAAGAGTGCCTAATACCTTCTCTTTGAGGTAATTTCGAGACCTTACCCGATCTTTGGTGATGTAAACTAGTTGAACCAGAGTCATTTGCAAATAGGTGCCCTAATGCACCTTAAAATCGTTAGGTGACAACTCTCCTCTTTTAATACCACCTTAAAAGAGTTGTCAGGTGTCGAAACTCAATTTCGCGAGAAAAAGGGACGCGAGATCACCAACCTGGGGAACTACTGCATTCGGTATTGTCACCATGGCCATTCATAAAGCGGGGAATGGACATCGTCGGCCCTCTTCCATGGGCACCAGGTAAGTCTCAATTTATCTTATTTATGACTGACTATTTCTCTAAGTGGTTTGAAGCACAGGCATACGAGAAATTTAGGAGAAGGAAGTCATCGACTTCATTTGGGACCACATCATATGTTGATTCGGGATGCCATAAAAAATTATGTGTGAAAACGAGAAATAGTTTATCGGCAGCAAAATGACCAAGTTTCTCGAAGATCATAAGATCAAAAGAATATTATCGACACCTTATCACCCTAGCAGGAACGGGCAAGCCGAATCAACCAACAAAACCATAATCCAAAAACCTTATGAAAAGGTTAACCGACGCCAAAGGAAAATGGAAGGAGATCCGGTCCGAAGTCCTTTGGGAATACTGCACGACTGTAAATTCCAATACCGGGGCTACTCCGTTCTCATTGGTTTATGGGACCGAAGTCCTAATACCTGTCGAAGTTGGGGAGCCAAGTATCAGATTCTAATATGTGACAAAGGAATCAAATGATGAGGCCATGAATACGAGCCTAGAGCTATTGGATGTAACACGTGAAGCCGCGCTTGTTCGATTGCTTGCCCAAAAGCAACGGATCGAGAGGTATTACAATTGTAGGACCAACCTTCGATACTTCAATGTCGGGGACTTAGTACTAAGGAAGGTAACACTAAACACCCGGAATCCGAACGAAGGGAAGTTGGTTCTGAACTGGGAAGGACTGTGTCGGATTCTCGAGGTCACCGAGAAAGGATCCTATAAGCTCGAAATGATGAACGGAGAACAACTACCGAGCAATTGGAATGTAACTCATCTAAAATGATATTACTGCTAAGGTATGACCCCATTCATTTCCTTTTATTTCGGACTAACACTTGCAGGTGATCGACAAGAAGTATCACGAAGTTTTTATGTCTGAAAGCACACGTTGTACTCTTTTTTCCTTAGACTAGTTTTGTCCCAAATGGGTTTTTCGGCAAGGTTTTTAACGAGGCAACAATGGATTGTGCTAACATAGGATCAAAGATCGATTATGAATCGGTGTCGAAGATCGCATTAACAGTATCCGAGTTTCCTCTGCAATCAACCTCGAATACTGGAGGGTATTACCCTCAGATATGCATTATCCTCGGATATCAACTTTGGCGAGGAAATTACTTCGTAAAGGAAGGGTCTCGATAGGTAGGATTTATTGTAAAGGCTAAACATTCAAACGAACCGTTCCCACATAGATTTCTCAAGCCCTGGCATAAAACATATACGCATGTATAACTATTTTGCACAAGAATGAAGAGAAGTACTTTCCTTGCAATCATCTTATGTTTTAAAAATTTCCTCTTTACACCCCTTAAAGAATTTTGTACTTCCTATCTCCAAAAGGTAACGAGATCAAGGGCCGCTTATAACCGGAGTTCAAATGATCACTCCCTCGCTTGGGGACTGCCGTCCAAAAACAAACTCGAACAGCCTAAGTCACTAGGCCTCGGGGGAATAAGACCTACTAGGCAACCCGCGGATTTTGAAGGCCACGACCACCCCGCTCGGGGACTGTTATCTTGGGCAAGCCTGGATATCTCGGGAAAGCAAGTCCAATGGGAAGCTCCCGAACTAAAAGGCTACGGTCATATTAACACAGCTCGGAGACGTTCGAAACCCGTAACAAAAACTAGGCCTTCAAAAAAGAAAATGTTTTCATAACCGATTCTAAAGGATACCCTCGACAAACTATAATCTCGGATACCTACTTTGGGAAAAAGTTTTCGGTAATACCGAACCCACAAGACACCTTAAAACATAGTATAAAGGCAAGGTTTGTTTGAACTTTCGAACATAACCAAAGTTATTTTATGCTAAGGCATTCCGACCTTCGTGAATATAAGTAATAAAGCAAAGGGAAAATTTGAAAGCCGAAAGGGAAAAAAGCCTTATATATATATAAAATCTTTTTACAAAGTCCAGAATGGCCTGATACAAAAATCAACAATGGCCAAAACGGCCTCAAAAAGATGCAAAAAGCAAAAAAAAAAATAACAAAAAAACATTTAAAGGCCTAAGAGGCCTGGTCCTCATCGGAGGCAGCATCTCCATCCTCGGGATCTTCCACGCTTTCAGACTCTCTTAAGCCCTCAGAATTTTCCTCAGGAAAAGTCAGCTTCCGGGCCCTGGCTTCTTCTACTTTGGCATTCTGGATTTCAGCCACTATGTCAAAGTTCTGAGCATGGAATCCCTCTAGGACTTCCCTTCGAGCTTGCCACCTTGCATGCTCCACCATACTTTTAGCCTGCACCTGAATCGCCTTAGCATCAACCTTGAATTGGGCCACTTTAGCATCAGCCTTGGTCTTGGCCACAACAACCTCTGATTTGGCCGCCTCGAGTTCCTTGGCCAGATTCTCTCGGCCAGAAATAGTCGAGTTTAGCTGAGATTGGAGCTCCTCGATATTATCGTCCTGCACCAAGGTTTTCTTTTATGCATCCCAAAGTTGGGCCTCGGCTGACGCCAGTTGTGCTTGGATATTTTCCTTTTCCGAGGCTAAGAGATCCATATTTTTCTTGAACTCCTTGGCCTCAGCTTGTATCGTGTCTACCTGCGCCTGGAGCTTCCCGATTTTTTCAAGCCTCTATCGAACCTGCAGGATCAGATCCTTAGCCACTGAGTCCAGTTCATCGTCACTATCTTCAAGTACTTGATTTACCTGCTCGGCCCACTCGGCATGCTCCTTCTGAGCCGCTTCTAACTCGGCCTAAAGTTTTTCACTTAGAAGCTTATAGGTGTCCCTCTTCTCAGTAAGCTCCCGAACCTCGGCCTCTGTTGGGTTAACTCCTCCCGGTATCAGAGGAAAGTCTCATGGTGCAGTACCGAGGCCCGTAAGCATAAAGAAAGGTGTTAGGATTATTTGCAATTTCAAATTAAAAATACATAATAAAGGGACACTCGAATTTACCTGATTCAAAGCCTATTGAGCTTCATTGAATAGGAAAGGCACTTCCACCGCGTCCATCATGGTCTGGTCCTATTCGGTCACCAAGCACCGAATATAGCTAGCAACCCCCACGGGGGCAGACAAAACCCGGGCATCCTCTGGGACAGAGAAAACTATTTACCCCTTTCGGTCAGGGTTAATTCTCGGGGTTGGGAACCAATCCACCAACTTTGGGCTCAAAGAAACCACTGGCCCCCGATGATGGTACCTTATTTGGCACCGGAAAGTCACCAAGCCTAGTAACGTCCTCTGAGGCAGTGGACTCTAACCCATCAAAGAAGTTTTGGATATCTGTCGCCCCCTGAGGCCCCTCGTAAGAAGGACCTTCTAGCATACTGGCCTTATGTATCATGGCATCTGAGAACTGAGGAAACCCGGTAAGGTCACCCCAAGCGCATCTTTCGGGGAACCTTTCTCTACTTGAAAAGTGTCGGCCCCTGTCTCCCTCTTGATTCACCTGGCTTGGGGAAAATTTTCCACACCCCATTCCGGTTCGGAGGTCTCGGCCAATACCTTCTCAACAGCTTCCCCAGCTTGAGGCAAAGCAGTTCGCACCCGAGCGGCTAGCTCATAATTGTCTTCTTCTTCTTCTTCGGACTCATCCCTCAATTGGCGGATTGAGTCCGATGGGAGGAAACCGATACTTTCCTTAGGTTTACACGCCTTCCTCCTCTTTGGTTTTTTCTTTTCCGAGTCCAGAGAGCTCGGGGCCCTTTTCCTTTTCTTCTCATCACCCTGCCTCAGATTAGGGGACTCAAGAGGCACATCCTCATCACCAAATGGAGGCCTCATAGCAACATATTTGCGGAGACCTACAAAAGAAAACATAACCGATAAGAATTCGACAGAGCAAGGAAAAAGTCAAACATTATTGAATCAGAAAAGAAAACTTACCATGATTACGGGCCTCCCACCGACCCTTCGACAATTCGTGCCATGCGCGATCGGAATATGGTCTTTGTGACACAAGGTCCTCGACTCACTCCTTGAGTTTAGGAACTGCATCCGGCATCCAAGCAACAATTGCACCACAAAAACACCGATAAGAAAGGAGGGAAGGGGAGAAATAATAAATAAAATCTTTAAGGCAAAGTTGTACTTACGCTTCATGTTCCATTTCTCGAAAAATGGCATGTCCTTGGCAAGGATCAAATTCAAAGTCCTTACTTGAACGAATCGGCCCATCCAGCCTCGGTCCCGAGCCTCATCTATACTCGAGAACGGAGCCCTACTTTCCCGGCGAGCATGTTTGATTAATCCCCCTCGATAGAGTCGGGGACAGTACGGGCGCATAAGATAATCGAGGGTGAAGGGACACCCCTCGATTTTGTTTATAAAAAAATGGAGAAGAATCGCTATCCTCCAGAAGGAGGGGTGAATTTGACCGAGGGTCACCTCGTACCTCTTGCAGAAGGCGATAATGACCGAGTCTAAGGGACCCAACGTGAAAGGGTAAGTGTACACACTTAAAAAACCCTCCATGTGGGTAGTAATTGCCTCCTCAGGCGAGGGCACCATCACATGCTTATTGGCCCAGTTGTAATCCTCTTTGACCTTGGAGAGGAGATCATCAGTGATCGAACATATATATCTCGAGACCAGCTCACATCGACCCTGTACCGAGGAAGTTTTTTCGACCCTGAAATCAGCACTGGTCGGGCACACTGCAGGAACAAACTCTTCAGGGTGTGGTTCTGTCGCAGTCCCGTTGCCGACAGGTCGTGATGAAGAGGCGGTCTCCTCTTGTGGGACAGTCTTAGAAGTTTTCGCCATATTAGAGCAGAGATGAAGAAGAGGAAATTAAGAAGGTACGCTTAGTGGTTTGCAAAAGGTTTAAGAAATCTGGGTACAAAAGTTGGACCCAAAAATTTCTTTTATTTCTCCAACATTTTATTTGTCAAAGGCCCTTTATATGGTGTCAGGTTGATCAAACAGTGGCAGTTCCGGCATCGCTACTACCACCGCTTGACCGGAAAAGCACCTCAACCACCAATACTTGCCAATTCTAGCACACACATTTAGTAATTTCCTATGATTTTGGCGTTGAATTTTTGCTCTGATTTGCCTTCATAACTCCAACTTTATTATCAAAAACTTTATTTTGTGGCTGATTCTTTACAATTGATGATTGTTGATTCGATCTGGAAGAAGATATTGGTGCTACTGCTAAATTATTCACAGAAGGTTTTAACGGACTTTTCAAGATTCCAACTTTATCATGTCACTCATTCTATAGAGCATCATTTTTACCAATACCCAATTCTCTTTTCAAATTAGGAGCTCAATAGTGTTGTTTTGAGATAAAAAATTAGTAATGTTTTGATCTTGATGTGAAGGACAGGGAAAAAAGTAAGAGCGAATTGGGGAGAAGTGAGTTAGGGGATGGGTGTTGGGTAATGGGTTGAATTAAGGGGTGTGTTTGTAAAAGAACCAGATTTATAATTTGGGATGAGTCTTTTGTTCCTGATGCGCCACGTGTCTAAGCCGTTAAAATAAGAACAAATTTAGAACTTTGATTCACGGCAAGGATATATTTGGACGAAAAATATAAGGTAGATTTGAATTGATAAAATAAAATAGAGAGGTATATCATGCCCTTTTCCGTTTTTTTGTTGTTACTCCCAGTCCCTTTTAAAGGTCCATCTGTTTGGTAGAAAGGAGAGAAAAAATCGCATTCTGATGTTTTTTGGATAATGATTTTTCAACCTGTATGTTAATCTTAACCCAAAAGCTATTGGTTCACACACACAAACACAATTATATTGTTAAAGAGAGCAGAAAATTCTATTCAGTCATTGCCTTCAACCAACTTGGCATCCGTTGATCATTTTTCATCAGAAGCATTTAAGCTATCTGAAGTACAAACTTCCTTGTTTCTTTTTTCTCACATGCGGGTAAATGGCATAGATAATAAAACTGTTTCTCAGAGAAGATATCTACAGAAAGGAATGCTGCCCAAGTATATATCCTACAAAAGAGAGAAAAAATGCCTGAGAAAAAGAGAGTTTAGGGACTCTGGTAGTTCAGTACATTGAACATTATTCATCAAATCTAGACCTTTAATGCCTCCTGTGCAACGTATTTGTGCTCAAGGGTAGCATTTCTTTGTTGCAATTTGTCTGGATGCAAACAGAGTCTTGCTTTCTGATAAGCCTTCTTCACATGTGCACTGTCTATTAAGTTTTTTAATGGAATTGAAAGCCACCCATTTTTAGGCCATACAATCTGAGAAAATTTGGGAAGAGGGAGTCATGTTCAGTCAATCTTTCCAGCAATCACAAACTGTAAATCATTGATTTATTGACAGAAAAGGGGTATGATCTTACGTTATGTAGTGTTGAAAGGAGCAATCAGATGTCAACTTCCTTGCCAGTCGACCATAGCGTTACCTTTTCATCCAGTAACTCCATTTCCATCTGTATCCATTATAAACAGACCTTTACACGAAGCTTGAACTTCTCAATGTTTGAAACATCTACGTATTAAATTCTATATGCTTCATACAATAACAGAGCACCATAACACATCTTAGCTACTGTTTGGAAAGCACTGCTGTAGTCATTGAGAGATATAGATTAAGTCATGGACTTGGAATTTATGGTAGATCTCATTACTTATATGTTGATATTGCTATTTCAGCTGAAACTTTGTCAAGGAACTACAAGAGCCTATCAAATCAATATTGCTAGAAATCAACTGGCAACGAAAAACCCGATTATAAGAATACAATTGATTTATTAGGTCTGTAACTCTGTATGGTACTCCCTCCGCTTCACCATAAGTGACCATTTTTCCTTTGGCGCATCCATTAAGGAAATACAAACTTCTAAAGAAAAAAAAATGTATTCACTAAATTAACCTTAATTAATTGTTACCTTGACACATTGGAATATGTAAATAAGAACAAATTTTGAAAAAATTAAATTAATTCCTTCTTGATTATGTAAATAGACATTTATTTTGGATCAAAATGAAAAGGTAAAATGATCACTTATTGTGCACCGGGGAGATTAGTACTAACTAAGAGAAAATTGAAGCTTACATCATTCTGAAGTTGCAGTCTTTCTTCTCCAGTTGCCCATTTATCAGGTTCCTCATCCTGCAAAAAGAAGTTATGCTAGAAAAACTAAGAGGACGGATTGTCTTAATCTCAACATTATGAAACCACACCCCTTTCCTGTTTCCTGCAGTGTCAAGATATTGTATTTTTCTTTCTTATGCTTTAATGATTTTGTTTATCGGCATTTCAAAGTACATTTAACTTTTTCTCTGTACTATTGTCAATATATATATTTTTCCTCTTTGCTTGGTAAGTATAGAAATGGAGGGGCAGTCGAAAGATGGAAAACAATAAGATCAGATATGGCGTTCTTTCACTTGCTTCGGTAGGGAGCAAATAAGAGATAATCTGAAACAGAATGATTCTCTCTTGTTGGGGGTGCACAACAAGAGGGGAAGAAATTTTGGTGGATTGGACTGTAAATTTCTCTTTTTCTCAGATTTCTCTACTTCATTCTCCAGGGAAAATTCCATCAGTTCCAAGTGAAAACCATTATATCCTTGACAAATTCTCTATTCCTTTGTATAAACATAGGAAGGGAGAGTTTTACTGATTCCATTATACCAACAGAGATATATGCATTTCTTTAAAATGTCTTGCAAGATCATTGTCAAAAATTACCTTAGTTATTTTGGTCAATTCATGTCCATCTCTTTTTTCCTCCAGAAACTGATGTAAAGTAGACACTTCTGCAAGTTGAAAAATAGCCAGAAACAGTGATGTTAACGGGAATTCAAAAGAGAATATATTTGAAATAGAGAAAAATAGTCCTTCATCGCACCTTCTATCTCTCTTGACTGCTGTTTTTCCTCTTCAAAACTCAAATTATTCTCTGAACAGTGTCCTTGGAACTTCTCTTTGGCCCAAGCAATAGCTTCATGGACCGCGTTTTCTTCCTCCGCTGATCCTTCTCCATAATCGGGGTTGACTTCAATAACATAAGAGCTCATTATTTCATCTTCATCTTGCTCCGACGTTTCTAGTTGAGACATATTATGTTGATCTCTGCAGGCTAAGCTGTCATCATGCTCTTTACAAAGTGAGGAGGAGACAATAGAGGAAGGCGAGTTGAGCTCGAAAGCATTTGTAGACGCCTTGTGGTTGCTAGAAGAAATGGGATTCATACTACTTGATTCTGGAGATGAATTTCTTCGGTTGAATGCAAGATTATTGCTTCTGAAATCCTCATTGCGCTCGTTTTTGGTGTTGTAGTAAGGTGGATGGCATGAAGATACTGGCGTTCCCTGCAGCCCTTGGTATTCTTCATACATCCTTCTAGTTGAGTTCCATCCAGTTGGTACATTTATTGGTCTAAAAATGCATAAAACAACCATGGCATACGTCAAGACCATGGAAGTAATGAAAAAGAAAAAGTTTATAATTGGGCTAAGGGGTAGATCCTTAAAAACGTTAACGTGCAGTAAATGTTTAACAAAATAAAAGTTTTTTTCTGTAACTGTGCAGGAATTTCAATTGCAGTATAACTATATCTAGTCCCTCTACACAAAAGCTTTAGTCAGCTCCATTACAAAGGACAAGGTTTAATTCTCAATAAACCCCAATTATTGATTAGTCAAAATGTTTTTCTCCTTCGGAAAAAATATTTTTTCTCCTTCCAAATGACACAAAGACCTCAGAGGGAAAGAAGAAGAATATCTAAACCCAGTGTAATATAAACCATATACTGGGCCATATATGTAAAATTCCTAGGTTCATACGGAAACTGGAGGTAACGGTAGAGTACGGAGTAAATATATACCTGAGTTTTGTAGCGAAGAACGAAATGTCGTCATAACTTTCGCCACCGATCGCCGGCCGGAGGGGGCTAACGTCCTCTGAGCTCAACGCCGACGAAGAGCTTGCCTTGGACTTGGAGCCTGACCTCGTCCTCGACCTTCTCATCATTTCTTCTTCTTCGTTGCATCCAAATATATCGCCATAAAACCCATGATCAATTCTCCGGCCACCTTTTTCTACCGGAATCCTGAATTCCGGCAAGTTCCGGTAACACCTCGCCGGAGCCATACTCGCCTGCGGTGGAAATATCTCATCGTAGGATAAATTTAAGGGCCTGGTATAATCATCGCAGGCGGAGAATTGCCGTTGAAGTACACTGCGAGGAGGTCCTCCGAATACGTCACTGAAATCTTCGGGGTTCAATTCAGAGTCGCCGGAGATTTTCCGCCGGCGACGAGTGGTGGCTTCCATGGAATGCCGGCTGGGAAGGCTGGTTTTTGTTGTTGTCGTGGTGGTGAAAGGCATTCCCATTTTCATTCTCCAGGACTCGTCCATTTTCTCCGGCGAAGTATTTCGGCCGGGGAACTGTAAGAAGCTTCACAGACGAGATGCTTAATGGATATATTGCCTTTATATATACAGATGGCAATTGTATTTTAATAGGTCTTGAACATAATGTAGCTGTCATTCACAGCAGTTTAACAATCAAAAATATCCTTTATATGATCCGTTATACTATAGTCCATCACAACCCCTAGCGTTACATAATAGGTACAAAAATAACTCTATACCGTTAGGGTCCTCCATTATAGCCAATATCATCTCACACGGCCTGATATTTTGTTGACATAGATCTCACCTGACTTGCCATCTCAGCCCTCAATCCCATTTCTCTCTCTCCTTCAAGTTTTTCTCCAACACCACTAAATATCCTTATTCTGAACATTACTATATAATTCCCTTACCTTTCCCGCAAATTTGTTTATTTTACAAAATATCAAGACTCAAAATATTTCTCTGTATAGATATACTTAATTTTTTTGAGGTCCACTATATTTGTTTAAGTATACCTATATACTGTGTGAATTCTCTATATTTTTCTTGTAAATATATGTTAAATTCTCACAAATACGAATTAATTGAATTAAAAAAAAAAAGAATACGTGTAAGGAAAAGAGTTAATACCCTTAAACCCGCCTAAATAATACAATATTTGTCAGTTTTCTACCTAAACTATTGCATATCCCCGAAAACCCCCTGAACTATATCCCCCTACATATTAAAACCCCTTCGTCACTTATGTGACATATTGTGTGAAACAAATTGCCTAAAAGCGCGTGAAGAGTGACAATAACCATTAAAATGAGCCCATTTGACAGCAATTAACATCTAATTAGCCCCCTTTTCTTAAAACTTGTATTTTCTCCTCATTTTCTTTATACACCTTTCTTCTTATTTTTTTCCACCTGTCTTCTTTATTTCTTCATCTTAATCCATTTGAAATTCTCTCTCTTGTTATTATTAAGTTTATTTCTTATCTTTTTCGTTTTATCCATCCTTCATTCTTATCCAAATTTATTTGAAAGTAGGAGCACAAAATCCCCAACAAAAAGGAAAAAGACATAAACCTTTTTTAACAGAACACAATGGTACCGTGTCACTACCCACGATCTTTCTTCTGCAATTCTAACACTATTTTTCATACCATCAAAGCCTTCCCCTTCTTCAATCCCCCTACTCTCTTCGAGCCCCATCCTAAACCCTTTTGTCCTTTTTTCCTTATTTTTTAGATAAATCCAAAGTAGTACCGAGAAAATAAATTTCTAATAACAAGGCAAGAAGAGAATTAGGACAACGAATTCAATATTTGAATACTTATTAGTTTTCTCTGTTTCTGTTCTTTTTCTTCTTCTCTATCTTTATTTACTGACAAAAACCACAAAATCTCAACAAACAATCACAAAACCCTAGATTTAATTCCGATTTCGAATAGCAGCAATAATAGATAGAGAAATCGATGGTAGAAACCGTGATTAATGAAGAAAATCGCTACTTAGAGAAATGTCGCTCATCTCCGATGAGAGAATGTTTCTGATGAGAGCAAAGAGACCATAGTTTGAGAGGAGTAAATGACAGACTATGCAACAAAATCCCTTTTTTATTTTTTCACGTAATTAGATAAACATATATTAGTTAAGCCTGTTTTCCACGTGGATTAGGGGTGGGCATATATCGGGTAAAACCGATAATCCGAACCGTTAATTCTTTGTTGAATTATCGGTATTGGGTTATCGGGTTAACGGTTCGGTAACAGGGTAAAAAAGAATTTTTATTGGGTTATCAGTTCGGGCTCGGTTTGCAATTTTGTTATTGGGTAAAAACCGATAACCCAATAAAAATGAACTAATTTACTAATTTACCCTTAAGTATATACGAGAGTTTTATTTCCATAATTCCCTCTTCAATAGTTCAGTTGTCCGGTAGTCTCAAACTCTCAATTGTTCCGCCGCAGCTCGCAAGTACCCTACTCCAGGCTGTAGTCAATAGATGTCCAAATTAGTATAGAATGACTTTGAAGGCAACTGCTTGTTCTTTTCTGTGCTTGGTTATTGAAGTTTAGTTGCAAGTAATAATACTTTTGTTTCTTGAATTGTGAAGACTGTAAATTTACATTCTAATTTTGTACTCCACAAACTTTCATTGCGCTTGTGGTGGCTTTTCTTCTTTTCTTTACTTGTTTATGAATGTTCAGGCCCAAATTACTAGTAAAAAGCAGTGAATGTTACATGCCACAATTTGAGACTCGTTAAACGTGTATAAAAGTGCCTACTATGATGCATGTTATAAGATCTTTACTTGACAGACCAAGTGACCAACTACGGTATTGTGTACAACAAACTTCTGGCAGTTTGATTTCTTTGTTTTATATATTGCAAAATTTTTTTAGTTGTTTTATCTTATCGGGTAAACCGATAACCGAACCGATAATGATCGATAACCAATTAACCGATAACTAATATCTTATCGATTTGGTTATCGGATTATGATATTTGTAAACCGATAACCGATAGGCAAAACCGATAATGTTCAAAATCGAACCGAACCGACCGATGCCCACCCCTAATGTGGATTGCCACATGGCAGGTTTTAAAAATTATTTAGAGAGTGTACCACACGCACTAGTAAGAATGAGATGGAGGGGTTTTATTATGAACGGGGATATAGTTCAGAGAGTTTTCGGGTACACACGATAGTTTAGACAGGAAACTGACAAAGATTGTATAGTTTAGGCAGGTTTGAGGGTATTAACTCTAAGGAAAATACATCCATTGTGATATATAACACAGGAGAGTACTTTGGAGATCGTAAACCAGTTGTCGGGCTGACGTTGGTGTAGTTCATACAAAATTCTCATCTATACTATATTAAAAGCACGAAGGCTCTTAACGAAATGTCGTTCACTTTTTTTACCCTTTAAAAATAGATTTTGTATATGACAAAATTGTAATTTGTATATTTTCCTAATATTTAGGACTTTAAAATTAATTAAAATTCGGTATTAAATCTTTCCTTGTTTGAAATATTATTATAGATTGTTAATTTAAAATTACTTGAGATTTAGCTTGCATAAACTCTTTCCTAATTGAAGTAGGTAGTACTAAAAATTAGCAATTTTTTAAGGCTAAATATTAGCTTACTTGTCAAAAAGACACGTAAAAAAGGATTTCTTGAGCATAAAATTTTTTATCGCAAAATAACTATAATTCTTTAATATTTACTTTGTAATATCTTGAAATTAACTGAAATTTTATTTATTAAATTCTCCATATTTGAATTAATTTCTTATATTTAGGATTCCCAAACTAATTAAAATCCAATAAAAATTAATTTAATTTAACCTTTTGTAAATTATGTTCTTATTTGAATAATGTGTACTAATCATATAAATTCCTTCCATGCTAACTTTGAACTTTATATATGCACTATAATATATTTTATATTATATTTGAACTCTTTTTTTTTTCACTAGCTTGCTATCCTTTTTAAGTATTTTTATTTTTCTCGTTTTTATTACACTTTGATTTTGTATTCATTTGACATTCATAAATTATTAGTTGCATACTGAAATATTTTAAATACTATCCTTCAGTGCTTTACAAGTTTTCAAAGGTTATGTGTTCTTGCTCAAGATGAAAAGGAAGTATGATAACTTGTAAAATTGAAGTTATGATTGGAACAAATTCTAAGTTGAATTATTGACTATTGATTTAGGATTTTTATGAGACAATTTCTTCTTGACTGAGTTAGTTATACACTATCAACGTTTATGATCATCTTCAGCTACTTACACTTTTATTTATAGCTCAAGCATAATTTTTAAATAAATTAATACTCATCAATACGAGGTACACGCGCATCGCGCGTATCTTGAGACTAATCCAGAATAAAACCCCAAGTTTATAATTGGAAAAAATCAGTGCTCATCCAAAATAAAAAGAAAGGAGTCACATGTACTCGATTTGTTTTTACTCTTTACCGGGTTATTCAAAGATGAAGTCTTTCTTATTTGTTCATCAATTATTGTACATTAGGCAATTTGTAGAAATAAATCAGAGCTTTTATTTACTTGTCCCAGTTGCTTGAACGGAAACAATATTTACTTCACTCTAGCACTTATTTTTTTTTCCTTGCCTTTCCTGAAACTTGGTTGTCTTTGATTGAGTTATCAGTCTATTTTTGGCAGTGGTTATGTAAAGGGGAGGAAAAAAAAAGGGGAGGAATGAAATGGATTGGAGCGTTGAGATGGCATACCACATGGCATCTATCTAAGCAAAATATCAGGACAGTGGGATGATGTTGGTTATAGCGGAGGGCCCTAACGGCAAAAAAATATATTTTTTCCAATTCTATAACGTCAAGGGCTGTAATGAACTGATAGTGTAACGGAGGGTATAAATGATCCTTTTCGCATAGTAAAGAGGTATTATTGACCCTTCTCCGTTTTAAGAAATAGTTGATACTTTTTATTAATTTTTATTATATCTTTTTTTTTCTTCTTATTGATCCTTTTAAAAGATAAATTAGAAAATAAGAAATAAGAACACTTCTCTTGGTTTGAGTCCAGTTCTCCATTTTGCCTATGTAATTTTATTTATTTGTTAATGTAAGCTTCGTAATTTGGGTTTGATTCCAAAGGTCGTAATTTGTTAATAATTGTTATTAGGGGTGTTTTTGGTACTAAGGCACCCCCACCTCCACTCCCACTCCACCCCTTCCCCGCTCCACTACCCCTTCCCCTAACCGCCACCCCGACCCATAGAACCCAACCTACCATCCTCTCATGCCCTTACTCATTTCATTTCCCATAGTGTTTGACTAAATTATATATTTTTAAAAAAATATTTTCTGTAACTTAACCAAACACCATAAAATAAGTAAGAAAACCACTTATTTTTCAGGAAAATATTTCTAGGTAAACATCTTCGAAGGATTATATTTCTAGGAAAACATCTTCGAAGGATAATATTTTCCGTCATACAAAACACACCTGTCATGTCACGAATTGTGACACGGTGACTTATAGTATGTTAATGTCACGACCCAGCCTAGTGTCTTGATGGATAACTGACACTAAGTTCCAGTCATCATTAAACCTACCGATAATCTACTAATCATGAATATAACTGATAAACTGAACAAGCATAAGCACAACTGATAAGAACTGTACAATCTGGAAAGCGACAAGGCTTACACAAGTTGACATATAAAAATATACTAACTGCACATGTGCATATCTACAGGCCTCTAGAAATGCTAAATTGAACAAGTACTGGATGGAACAGGGCCAGCTCATACCCAAACTAGCTGATTCTACACCTACCAAAAGATAAGCAACTCTGGGAGTAAACAGAGTGACTCCAACAGTTGGTGGATAGCCTACTGATGTGGCTCAAGCGCTGATCTATCTTTACTTGTGCGACACGAAATGCAGTGCCCCGGAAGGATGCAAGTACAATATGTACAAAGTATGTAGGATGAGAAGCATATGTAAAGCATAAAAAGGTATGACTGTAAGCTGAAAGCTAAACAAAAGTCTGAACTAGCAACTGGTCACCGAAGTATAAGCTAAAAATATGCTGAAATTGAACAACTATCTGAACTGGTACATGTCTGGTGTTATGGTCTATATCCCCCCCCCCCCAA